>JABUQX010124315.1:15000-17500 GCA_015478945.1 Trachelipus rathkii | reverse complement strand
TATACAGTTATTATATTATATTATATATTATTATATATACATATATAAAAATATTTTGTAATATTTTTTTTTTGTTTTAATGGTTATCTATATATATATATATATATATATATATTATTATATATATATATATTATATTATATATATATATATATTATTATTATATTATTACATATATTATATTATATTATATATTATTATTATTACATATATATATATTATTATATACATATATATATATATATATATATATATATATTTAATTAATTTGTTGCCACCGAACCTTTATCCCTTGAATTGTGGGGTTCATTACCATTGCAGATGGCCTTTTCTATGGAAAATTAATTATTTATATATATATAGTAGTATATATATATATATATATATATATATATATATATATATATATATATATATATATATATATATATATATATATATATATATATATATATATATATATATATATATCCTAACCAAGTGGATTAAAGTACACAGATTATCTTGGGTTGATAGCAAGTCCTGCTTCGACTCAAATCATTTGGAAATTCTAGCCACCATATATATTATTCGAATCAATTAAATCTTTGTTAGAAGCATAAGAGAGGGTGATTTTGTATCTTATAATAGATTGTTCTGTTGTATGTTTTGGCTTTGTGGTTAGTGGTTAATGGTGTAGGTATTGAGATTAGTGTAATTCACTATGCTGTAAACTGTAATTAAATAATACAAAAAATCTCTTTTACCGTTAAGTTAGCCGGACAGAGATTCGTACCCTCGCTATCGCGTGGGAGAAAACTACGATCCTTAGTCGAGAGAAAAAAACAAGTTTTAATCCACTGAGCCACCGGGAACTAATATATATATATATATATATATATATATATATATATATATATATATAAATATATATATATATATATATATATATATATATATATATATATATATATATATATATATATATATATATATATATATATATATATATATATATATATATATATATATATATATATATTAACCTATTGCATACTGTTACAAAATATATGATATAATTTCTACTACGTAGCTTATTTTCTAAGTTAGTATCTATTCTTTAAAAAATTGTAATAAATCTTATATAATTACTTCTCCGAACTATTTGTATAAATTGTTTTGGTAATTTTCAAGTAATTTCTTTAATATCTTAATATTCTTCTATTTGTTATTTATTATTTACTTATTAAGAACTCAGGAAGAACATGACAGAAATTTGAGAATATTCTTTAAAATTGCTAAAGCCTGTAACCTTTCTCTTAATAAGGATAAATGTATGTTTTCAAGAGCATCAATCATGCACTTGATATGTGATAAAAAATGAGCTTTGTCCTGGCCCTTCAAGACTTCAACCTTTAAAAAGAAATAGCTCTGTCTCACTCTAGATAGGGTATGTTCGTATGGTCGGTTTATTTGCTTATTTTTTTTTTCGTTGAGTTTCCAGTTTTTTTCATAAGAATTAGACTTCTTATCGATGCTGCACTCCCTCTTACCCAAAAATCTAAAGCGGCTATAGAAGATCACAAATGTTATATAATTAATGCTGTTAAAATGAGGGTTGATGAAAGAATATCTTTCACAGTGGAAACCGATGACTCTAACTCTGCAAATTGGTGCAACTTTAAATCAGGATGGTCGCCCTGTGGCTTTCTTTCAAGATACCTCTTTAGGGAAGAAAGCATTCACAGTTCTGTTAAAAAGGAGGCATTTGCAATAGCTGAATCCATTTGGAAATGATTATTACTATTGAGGAGGTTAGGAAAACTATATATCGTCGTGTCGAATTTGTAGCGAATTTAAGCTTTTGTTCTACAGAAGGGATAAAGAATCTCTGATACATGTTTTGTAGCCATTTGACCTTACAAGTCTTGATTTTAAAGGACCTCCTCCTTCATCTCCAACGAACAGATATTTACTAATCATAGTTGATGAGTTTTCATGTTTTCCGTTGCTTATCCTTATAAGGACACGTCTGATGAATTGCCTAACAAATCTCTTCTCAATATTCGGAATACCAAGATATTATACATACCGATCGAGGATCTTCATTTATGTCTTCTAAGTTGAAGGCCTTTTTGATGAGTCATGGCATATCTACTAGTCAAACTACCTCATATTATCCAACTGGAAATGGCCAGTGTGAGCGATACGTGAGTGGAAAACGATTACATTAGCCCCTCAAACGAAGAAACTTTAGGTGAAATATTGGGAGGCAGTCTTGCTGGATGCTCCGCATTCCATTCTATCACTACTTTGTATTGTGACGAACACTACGCCTCATGAGTGCTCTATTTTCCTTCCCCAGGAACCTCTTGTGGTTTCAGCGTACCATCATGGTTACTTCTCCCTGAAAAGGTATTCCTTAAGAGATACATCAGGAGGAAGAATGAACCTTTAGTAGGTGAGGTACATTTCATAGAGGCTATTCCACAGTACGCACACGTTAAATTTTCAAATGGTC
>JABUQX010124315.1:0-5000 GCA_015478945.1 Trachelipus rathkii | reverse complement strand
ACTAGAGTCCATAAAGAAATCTATAAATATATATATATATATATATATATATATATATATATATATATATATATATATATATATATATATATATATATATATATATATATATATATATATATATATATATTCACACACACACACATATATATATATATAGTTATATATATATATAAGAGTTAGTTAGTATAAATAGTTATATATATATATATAGATATTGGTTATATATATATATATATATTGTATATATACATATATATACACATAAAGATAGCATATGAAAGATATATATATATATTAGGCATAAGAAAGAGTACAGGAGCATATATATATATATGGTATATGAGCAGAGCATATATATATATATATATGAGAGAGAGGAGTAAGAGCAAGTAGGGGTAGGGGAGTCAGCTTTTCTGCACAAATGTGTTGGGCCTGGCTTGGACCACAGCTGCCAGGAACCTTACCTGAGGCATTTTTGAGCCCAATTTTTACCTGCCCTTGACCTTTGGGCCTTTGACCTTTTGGGCCTTGACCTTTTGAGCCCAAATTTTTTACCTGCCCTTGACCTTTTGGGCCTTGACCTTTTTGGGACTTTACCCTTTTTTCGACCAAACCTTTGATCTTCCATGGGTCATTTTTGGCCCACGGTATTTTTCGGCAGCCCTAATTTTTTGGCAACCCTAATTTTTAGAGAACTTTAATTTTTTGAGTAACCCCGGGACGCAATGAGAACCTGACTGGCGTTCTGACTTCTTAAGCAAATTGAAGAAGGGAAGGTGCTGTTGCTGCGTAAGCAACTCGTTGTACGTATTGCCCCCCCTATTTTTCGCCCCCCTAATTTTTTCGACCATGGGTCAATTTTGGCCCACGGTAATTTTTGATCTTCATTTAGGGGCTTAGCCCTATTTTTTGATGTCTTAACCTTGTTTGACCATGATATTTCGGGCTTGACCTTGCCAGATACCATGGGTCATTTTTTGCCCACGGTAATTTTGGCCCACACCTGAAGCCTTACACCCAGCCTCCATAGCCTGGCCACCTTACACCTGAGACTCCACCTAGCCTCATATAGGCCTGCATGACCATCTTAGCATACCTAGACTCCACCCAGCCTTTCATATTAGCCTTACACCCAATACTCTAAGATACCTAGATTCCACCTAGCCTTCATACTGTGCGTATAAATCTATACCTAGCCTACACGTGCCCCTACAACTTTGATGTCTTTAATCTCTTTTATGGTTTTAACTTTGATGACGTCATCTTTGATGACGTCATCTTTAGCGGTTCATCTTTGATGACTCAGATTTATTGATGGTACAGCTTTGGTGGTCTCCAATCACCGTAAGAAGTATCTAGTGATGTTCTATTAGTGTTCTATGATTATTCTATGAGTATTAGATGAGTGCCAAGTGAGTGCCAAGTGAGTGCCAATGAGTGCCAATGAGTGCCAAGTGAGTGCCAATGAGTGCCAAGTGAGTGCCACATAGTGCCAAGTGAGTGCCACATAGTGCCAACTGAGTGCCACTTTTTTCAAGCCTTTTCTAGCCTCCCCTGAGCCCCGAATAGCCCTAATATGGGTGTCTACCCCTATGTAATAAGGTATGAGGAATCGAATGGTGTACATTACAATCTGCTAGAATGCTTCCTACTACGAGTTAGTATTTTTCTAACACTTATAGCATGACAGAATATATATCTAAAGAGTTACACAGTTGAGACAGTGACCGCAAACGTTTCAGAGTCCGCGTCCGCAGGTCAGCCCCTCCGCGAAACCGCCGCCGCGTGCGCCCGCAGGCGCAAAATTACCGCGTAACCGCCGCCGCGTGCGCCCGCAGGCGCAATATTTCCGCGTAACCGTCGCCGCGTGCGCCCGCAGGCGCCATATCCCCGCGTACCCGCCGCCGCGTGCGTCCGCAGACGCAAAATTCCCGCGCGAACGAAAAAATATGATATCAATGTAAACTATTCAAAGAATTTCTTTTCAAATATACTATGAGTCATTCATTTTTACTACAATTGTACGAAATTTTATTAAAAACATATACTTTACATACCTTAAAGCAGTAAAGCAGTAAAACAATAGAGGTGTTATTACCTAACACCTAGGGGATTAGTATGCTTTTGTTTTACTGCTTTACTGCTTTAACTCTCTGCTTTACTGCTTTAACTCTCTGCTTTACTGCTTTAACTTTCTGCTTTACTGCTTTAACTCTCTGCTTTACTGCTTTAACTCTCTGTTTTACTGCTTTAACTCTCTGCTTTACTGCTTTAACTTTCTGCTTTACTGCTTTAACTCTGCTTTACTGCTTTAACTCTGCTTTTTAGTATGTTAACTTTCTGCTTTACTGCTTTAACTCATATACATTACATACCTTAAAGCAGTAAATCAGTAAAACAATAGAGGTGTTACCTAACACCTAGGGGATTAGTATGCTTTTGTTTTACTGCTTTACTGCTTTAACTTTCTGCTTTACTGCTTTAACTTTCTGCTTTACTGCTTTAACTTTCTGCTTTACTGCTTTAACTCATATATTTATTAACATTATGTTTTCTTTTATATTTTTTATTTTTGTTTTATTACTTTTTATTTATTATTTTTTATTTATTATTTCTATTTTTATTTTTGTTTTAATACTTTTTATTTTTAATTTGTATTGTAAGAATAAAAACACACAGAGTTTCTGTTATATAAACATTTTATTTTAATAAAATTGTACGAAATTTTATTAAAAACCTTTTTATATATACGAGTTTTAAGGGAAGTAAAATCATTATTCATTATTTACTTGAAGAGTATGGATGTGGAGAAATTTACGTTCCGAAGTCCGGCTACATGTCTTGTAGCTGGGCCAACAGGATGTGGTAAAACCTTTCTATTATTAAATATTTTAAAGGAAATGGAGATTTTTGAACAAACCCCTGTAAAAATAATATGGTGTTATAATGTTTATCAGGAAAAATTTAAAGAATATAAAGATGTGATTCAATTTCATGAAGGCATATACGATATTAGATCGCTGGACAATATACAAGGCCACAAAATTATTGTATTAGATGATTTAATGCACAAATTGAATTTGGAAATAGCAGAAGCGTTCACAGTTTATTCCCACCATCTAAATATCTCTGTGTTTTTCATAACGCAGAATATTTTTCATCAAAGCAAGCATATGCGAAGTGTTTCTTTAAACACACAGTATTTACTGTTGTTTGGCCAGAGAAGAGACATGAGTCAAATTAATGTATTGGCAACTCAAATGTTTCCTCTTCAAAGGAAAGAGTTCTTAAAAGTATATAAAGAGGTTAATCCCCCACGGTTATTTGATGTGTGAACTTCATCCCAAAAACACGCACAGAGTGCTGCTCCGTACCAACATTCTGCCCTATGAGATAGAAACTGTATACATACCTGAATAATGAGTGCTCTAATTGCAAAGTATTTACCTCTTATCAAAAAATTTAAAAAGTTGAAACCATCTGAAAAACGTAAACTAATTAGTGAGGATGAGAAATTCATTCAGTGTGTATGTGAAGTCTGTTTAAATCTTATAAAAGGAAATGTTCCTTTAAACAGGCCTCAGAAGGTAAAGCTACGTCGTTATAGAAGCATCATTAAAAAACTCTCCCTCAACATTAAAAATTTGAAAAATAAAAAGAAGTTACTACAGAGAGGAGGAGGAGTATTCCTGCCATTACTCTTCTCCGTTATAGCTCCCCTGATAACTAAGTGGTTGTCCCCATAATGAAGAAGGTTGCTGTACTTCCATATAATGAGTATGAGAAAATGAAGTATAATAATACAGCATCTGTACAGAATTCAGTTCCTCAGATTCATCATTCACAACCTCAATATGGACAGTTATTGCCGCACACTGCGCAAAATCCACAATCACAGTTTCATCATTCACAACCCCCATACACGCAGATATTACAACCTCTTTCACATCAGCAGCAACAGTTGCACCAACAGAATCCTTATATTGTGAACGACTCATTATCTTTCCAGCAGCCTCTACCTCCTAGCTTATATGATCCTAAAGTTGAACAGATAACCAAATATGAGAAAGAAGTGTACAGGATATTAAATTCAGACATTAACATCCATGAGAAACGCATCTTATACCAGGATGCCATACAAAAATTGATAGATCTTAAAGACTTGCACCTACATCCAACCTTACGTATCCCGGTAACCGATGATGTAGATATACCTAATGAAGTAAAACTTGAAGTGAAAAATGAAGATAAATTTAAAAATATCCTAGAGGAGAGCTTACCTAATAGAGTGCGTAAATCAGGAATAGCTTTATATAATATTTTAAAAGACCAATTAACTTTGAATGAAGCCGGACAGATCGTAATTGATGATGAAATAGTTAAAGGCTCAAATATTGTGGATTTGATAGCTGATCTCTCACGTAACTGGAAGAAAGGACCTGTAAAAGGATGGAATGATATCAAACAAGAACTTCAGACTATTAATTTTCCCAGAAGTTTAATCTTAAATACAAGCCGATTAGCAGACTTAGATAATATCCCCGTTACGCCAAGACCTGATTCAAGTCCATCAGGTACTTCTTACGCATCAGATAAATTTAAACGTGTTACCAGAGGCCGACTAAGAAAAACACCTTATAATAGGTCTAGTTGGATTAAATCGTAATTATGTATTATCATATATATTTAGTTGTAATGTTCGTGTATAAATAAATGTTATTTAAAATCTTTTTCTCTTTCTTTTTCCCTTGTGACCTAATATCACATTTTTGTGACAAATATATATATATATATATATATAGCAGCAGTGAGCAGATATATATATATATATATATATATATATATATATATATATATATATATATATATATATATATATATATATATATATATATATATATATTTGTTGAAGCGGCGCACGAAAACGCGAAAGCGTTTCAATGATAAATGCGAAACGGTTAAACACCTAAACTATTGATCCGAACGAAGTATTACCG
>JABUQX010124314.1:0-47095 GCA_015478945.1 Trachelipus rathkii | reverse complement strand
CCCACACCAACACCCCCCCCCCGGGAAAGGCGGACGCAGTAGAATTCATTGAGTGTTCCTTTATACGCTAGTTAAAAACTAGTCCAAGAGTATTTAGAAGTATCTCACTGCGGTAATACTAATTGATTATGAATGTGTCTGTTTGCGCAGATACGGTGGGTAGTCAATTAATGATTAAAGATATTTACTATGCAGATGTTATAAAATATATGTGGAGATAGTAGTTCTGTCTTTAATTTAACGAGTTAGACCACTACATTATTTAGTGGGTTAGAATAGCCTTCGCTATATGTGCGTGCACGCACTAATGTCATTGAGTCATATCGCTTCAATGAGTAAGATACCATGCACTGCGAGTTGATTACAAAATATCACTTATGTATGTATTGTTTTATTAATTATGTGTCTACCTTTGAGAGAATTCTAATCTTTATTATTCTTTCTTACAATATTGTAAGGATGACGCTCCCAGTCAGAATTGTGATCTATCAACTTCACATATTTTGGGAATGCACATTGTGAGACATATATTTAATATTACTTCTTTATACTTTCAAGCGATTTTTCCACTTTGATATATCTCCATAGTTAGTAATAATACACTCTTAGAGTCTGCTCTATAATAATGTTAATGGAGAGGAGAGATCGTCCTTCTTATTTTATCCTCTTATTCAGATGATATTAGTGTCCTATTCCTATTTTTCTCTCTCTATACACTCATTCCTATGAGAATGTGAGTGCTCCCTTTAAATCACCCTAAGTCTCTATCTTTTCCCAAACTTGTGAATTTTAGTAGTAGCCTACTGGTGAATTTATCCCACGTTGAAGTATATGTTAGAGCTAATATGATTGAATAGTATACATCTAATTAAATTAGTATACGAATGTTATTCTATCAATTTACCTATAGAACGATGACTACGGTCTATCATAAACTGGATTTACCCTTTTGACACTATTTAACTTTACAGTTTTTTTGTGACTCTTACCACTTTATTATATCCTGTCGAGAGGTATCTCACTAATGGTTATTATGATTAATTCTACATTATTATTGCTTCTAGGGTACATATTATCGAGGAGTTTAAATTAAGTTTATGTTATCTTTTCCCTACTTGTCTATTCTAGAAAATTAATCCTTCTCTTCATAACTTTCTCTTTATTGGTGGTGTAATGAGCTCGGTTAATAAGGGTCATGCTTATGCAGCTTAATGCAAGACCTAAGAATTTACTAAAAATCTGCACAATTTTTTTCCTCTAGCCTTCACAAACAAAATATTCTGGCTCGAGTATACCTGTATATTTATAACCTTTATCGTAGCTTCGATTTATGTATTTGGGAAGTTTGTAACAAAGAATAATATTTTGCTGACAAGACGAATAAAATTTATTATTTCAATAATTATTTTATTATTAAAACCAAGATAGTTATCTATCTCGGTAATTTAGAATATCAAAGTGTTGAAGAGTAAATTAGTTAATTGAATAAAGAAATAAAGTATAGAAGAATAATTCTATATTATAGATAGATCTTATATTTAACATAACACCACTTCATTTATCCATATATTATATTTATTTATCAACTATTTTAATATCTTCATTTCTATAGTTAAAAATATAGTACTAATATTCTATAGCTAAGATATAGATAGTACGTTAATACAATAACATTATTAGAGGTTATACCATATCGGCAGCTCCGTCCTTTACTCTACCCACCGGCTGTGTTTCGTTCTTTCATACAATTCAATTATATATATTATAATATGAAGTATTACATTTAATTTATTATTTATATTATATATACCTTATTATCTTCAATATTACATACTCGATAATTATTGAGAATGAACTTCATAATGATTTATTTTGATGACTCTTAATAATTCATTATATTCAGTATTACTACAGTCGTAATAATTTATTACCTTATATAATAATCTCCTCGTATAATATTATAGTCCACATATTAAAATAAAAACGGAATTTCCATGAGTAAGGATATTTCATCGTTATGACATCTTATTTAAGGAGGAGAACGATACAAAAGATTATGAGTCCGTTATCTATTAGATTTATAGCTCACTAATTTTTATTGCCACCCATCTTATTTTTTTTAACTCACTATCAGCTTATATCCTATATACTATCATTTTGATAATTGCTCTTATACCCTTTAACACACGGAGAGAGATTGTTTTATTGTTATGTATTTATATTATATGTAGTGTAGGTTAGTCGTGCAATTATTATATGGGTTTTTCGAAATTAGTAGGGGCAATTTTTTTCATTCGGCTATTATTTTATTTTCTATGAAGTTTTACCGATTGAGTTATACGACTATACGATTATCTATTATTTACTGAATCACACTATTTGCTAATGAGTATATGGGAATATTTATTAATATCTGATATTTCTCAGAAATCAGAGTTTGTACAAGATGAAAAAAAACTCATTCAATATCTTCTGTATTAATAGCTAGGGGATTTCGCGAGGCGCACTTGTACCTCTGTTCCTGAATTTCAACGTCGCTATACAGATAATACTTAATATTATAATGGTAGGATAATGTATATAATTAAGTCACTTAAAGCTTTAAGAACTTTCTATAGTGAACTATTAGTCATTTCTTATTACGCATAGTTTATTTTCGAATAGCAATAGATATGAATTAGGATAGTTAAACTGCGCAGCGCATGAGGCGGATTGTTCAGGAGAGGATCATTAGAGTACTATATTTGACCTAGATAATTCTTGACAGGAATTATCAAGAGCGATTCAGGAGAATGGATAATTTTATCAGGAAGTATAGGATCAGTATGGATTATATCAGTCGCGGAGTAATGACTAAGGAGAAGGAATATCAATAATCTGTCGAATAGATTATTAGTGAGAGTGGAGATAGAGAACGGGTGATATTCTTCTTAATAGTTATTGTGATGAATAATTAGCATTGAGATAATAATATAGAGAGATAATAATTATAGACGAATGAATTTATAGTATCGGATACTATATATAATAAATAATTTGATATATAGATTAAATATAATGAGATAAGAGCAGTAATATGATGCGTGAATTGTGCGTATAGCCGTGAACATTCCGCTGATGAAATTGAGGTTAATAAATAATACTAAATGATTTAAGTTAATAATTATTAATAATTTGAAAAAAATAAATTTAATAAATAAATATAATATTTACTATATATTTATTTAATCATAATTAATAATATTATTATTAATTGGTATATAATTATCATAAAAACATAACTAAAACAATACTTTATGATTATATTATGTATGTGAAATAATAATATTATTTCGCAAATATGTTCAAGCTATTCTAAGCGCGTGGAGGTTTTCCGTTTTGCCTAAATGTGTTAGGTTTTTATCTATCCTCTTTATATTAGGTTATTCATTAGTGTCCTAGTTTTGTGGTAACTGTTTGTTTACTATGAAGCATCGTTTGTAAACTTCAAAGCATAAATCTGTAATACAAGCATAAATTTAAAAACTGATAACAAATTTATATATATCATCAATATGAGACAGTGGTAAGTAAGTCCATTACTGTCCTTCGAGGGTTAATTGAAGACTACAATATTTGCTGCCATCCACGTAAGTGGGTTAAACTCACTATTAATTGTATCACGTATATCATCATTTATACCTAACTATATAGTTTACTTAAATTTTGCAATGCAAGCGTGCCTTATTCTGGGGAACCTAGAGAAATTGTTACATATTTCCAATTTTTTTAGAATAATACTCATACTTGAATACTCATACCATTTTAAATTTATTGTATAATTTGTGAATACTCAATAACAGATTTCTAAGCATTTAGTAATTTTAATTAATATTATAATTTCGTATTTATAATCTTGAATACTTTCACTTTATTTGAATATATATCAAGGTTTCTATTAATGCATAAATTATTTATTTCCTCGGTATTATAATGTCTGTAGTGATGAAGAACATCAGTTTCTACAGAAAACCGCCTAACTTGTAATATTCACATAGCGATAATCACAAGTAGTTGAATTGAAAACTGCTCTTAACTGAAGCATTCGTATACATTCAGTGTCATTAATTAAACATTACTCAATGCGAAAATAATTTTACTCTGAGAGAATGTAGTTGATCAAAAGTTAACTCAGTTAATTCATCATGGTTACTCAATTTATTTTAATTCAATCTAAATTATTTAAATATTAGTTATTCAGCTTTTATCTTTGCCTATAACTTAATACAATTCGAGTTTCCTTATTTTATGCGAAAATAATTAAGGAATGTAGTTGACAACAGAAATTATGTACTGTATAGCTATGCCGTTTAGCATCCTAAGTTTATATAAATTCCACTATATGGTTGATGATCTATGAGGCTACCTATCTATCCTTCTTCACAAGTTGCGGGAATTTACGAGAGACACATCCAGCTTATATAAATTTTTAATTATTTTTTCAAATCTTTAAGTTCAACGCTATTTGAGGTTATTGTGCCTGCCTGCCAGCAGGACGTTATGGCGAGAGCTAATTATATACGTCTACAAAGTTGCAAATTGTTAGCTTGTGTTCCAGTAAGGTTTTCCGTGGCTATCTTAACCGCAATATTGCAGCATTAGAGGTATTTTTCGCCCAGGCCAAGCCTAATTTGCGTTTCTCACGCGGACTTTTTCGTAATTCTCAGCTACTCTTGAGTATTTCTGTTATGTAATTGAGTATCACACATACTCGCTCTGAGGTATAAGTAAACAGCTATCCACTATAAGGGTAATAAACTATTTTTAATCGCATATGGCATATTGGTATGTGACGATAGGACCTATTAGCGGGCGTTCCAAGGGTTCAGTTGTGTTAAACTCTCTATTCGTACCTTATACGCCGAGGCGTTTGAGGTACTATACAGTGCTTCAAATAGTTACGCTTTGAAGAGCGAGACTAACTGTAAAGTAGAAGCTAGGTAGACGTCCTGTCCGTAGCATGAAATATGCATTTTATTTGCGTATCTGTTAAATTGTATGTAATTTTAATTGGCTTCTCAGTATGATGATTTAAGGTTCCGAGAGTCATGTTTCAATTTCGGTGAATGGACCGATCTATAAAACGTCTATTCTCAGATAAAGTACTTCTCGCTATGGTACGTGATAGATTGTACGAATAGTTGAGTTACCTAGAGTATACTTTTGCGGAAGTGTAGCGGCTAATGTGCATAATATCAGGATATTCTAATTATTAGCGAGGTAGATTATTGGTAACTACTATATCAACCATAGTGATTCATACCTCTGCAATAGTTTTAATGAATCTGTTTTCTGAATTTTTAGTCAGTTTATAAAGATATCTAATTGTATATTGTGCGTTACTATTCTCATACTACGTATTATATTAATTGTATTCAGGCTATTCTGGTGATCACTTTTTTTTATACAGTAGTTTTTATTTGGTTTTAGTTCACAAGATAAACTATATTGAATTTTTATATTTTAGGCTTAATATGAGTATAGTTACTTTTGTAGTTTGTTGACAATGTCAAAAACGTGGTTTTAGTTTTATCATAATGTTTTAAAGTTCTTTTTTTGAGTATGTGTCTATAGATTATCATTCTAGTATTATAGTCTGTAAAAAACTTTATAGCAAAGTTTGGCTATGTGGATAAATGGTTTATTTGTTGTGGCAATCGAAACGTCAGTCATGTTGTAGGTAACAATTTGGTTTTGTCTGCGGAATTTTTTGTGGACTTATACCCAGATACTTTTTGTAATGTCGATTACATTTAATGTATTTTTCTACTAATTATTTTTTTTTTCCTATTAGTGGTTTTTTGATCCTGATTTTTTTTTTTGTTTTGGGTTGTTTTTTTATTAACAAATATTATTTAATAATATTAATTGATGACGTCATCCCCCATTTGTTCATTATTCTTTTAGTGTAAGTGGTTTCTCATAATTACATATATTTATTAAAATGTGGGAATGTTCTACTATCTTTTAAGATTACTATTATATGATTATTTATAATATTTGATCTTCTTAATATGGACGTAATTCTTGAAAAATCATTAATTTCCTTAACTTACGCACTTTGAGGAGCTTTTTCAACTAATACGGAAAGCATTTCTGTAGACAGCGTCATTTTTAATTGGTTTTTTTGTCGATTCTTTTTCTTTTTTTGTGTGTTTATTTGCTTACTTTTATTTCTACACTTTTTTATTCTTTTTTATTATCTGACATTAGTAATATAATATTTTTGGAGTTTGAAAATTTTCTAAGTTATTTTTCTTTAACTTATATTAACAATTTTTCCCCAATAATCTTTATTTTTCTTGATTTTCCCCTTCATAACGCGTGTTATATACTTTACTTTGTTTTGATAATGTGATTTTTTTAAAAATTTGTAATGTTTTAAAAAAATAAATACAGTTAAAAATCAGTATGGATACAAATTTGCACGCTTTGTAAAAAAAATGTGTTAGTGGACATAATAATCTATTATTCTTTTTAAAGCTTTTATCGACCGAAGAGAAAGAAGGGTAGATACATTAAAAAGAAAGTTAACAAAAACCCTTCGAATGATTCTACCACCTACAAATTAAACCTGGACATAGGATAAAGTCTATTAGAACGATATATATAAATAGGGAGAATTTCTGCTCTCCGCCATCAATTTATAATTTTTGGCATTTAGTGATGGAAACTAAAAGACCAAAAAAACGTAGTTCCGATCGGAAAATTTGCTTCATCATTTACCTTTACGATTGATCTTATTTTCTTTACAGCCAAATGTAGTCGAATATTGTATCCTTATTCAACTTCGTAGGTGTCTTAACTTTTTCCGAGTTTGACTTATTTTTCTACTACTTTTGTAATAGAATCTGCAATTCAATTGCGAAAGAATAGACTGCATCCTTCGATGATACAATATTAAAACACTTAAATCAAGATAATGACCATATGAATCGACATCCAAAAAAGCTGCAAGCACTCCATATATTTTTTTCTATATCTGATTAATAGGTAGAGAAGGGTGACCAACGTATTCTGATCATTTTAGTGGGGAATTCCTATAGTTGTCCAGTGAAAGGCTATTAATAATTAATTTGACAGATCATTCGCTACAGTTCAAAATATTTTTCGCTGAATTGATAACCATTTATTTAACGGCAATGAAAGTTTTATCAATTAATGAAGTTTGGTTGTATTTAATTTTATAAAAAATTAACTAAGAATTTACATTTCCCAGCTTCCAAATTTAAACGTCGCGTAATGTTATCGTCCTCCAAAAAATGCTGAGTTGATTTAATACCTCTTAAAAAAAATGAAGGGGGAATAGCTCGTTTTGAGAAAATTAAGCCTCAGTTACAATATTACAACTACTTACGGAACCACATTATAAAATGAACTATCTTGAATGCAATTCTGTTCGAATATCGATATGCAAATTTAAGAGGAACACTTTGAGTTCTATTACTGTTGAATTCGTATGCAGTCTAGAATATTAAGCATATAGATATGCTTTTTCCCTTTTTGCGCTTGCTGTTTTTTATAGTCTACAACTTAGAAAATGATGCCTAACTGTTACGTGTTTGACTACTAACATTCATTGATCGACTTTACGCACAGAGAATTTTAAAGCTCAATTTTTAATGAAAATAATTTTCTATTAATTATGTATCAACATTATATTTATTAAAAATGTGTTATAATAAATTTATTTAATATATTATATTTGAATGAAGAAAAAATGGATTTATTTTATATAAATTAATAATCGTAAAGTACTCTTTATTGATGCGGGTCTTCTCGGTCAACTGATTATTCACGTTTGTTTGTCAAGCTGGATATATATTTTATCCTTTACCGAAAAAAATTATCATAATAATTATGTAATTTTTTAATTTAAATGATGTTTATTATCAATTTTTCAACATAATATACCCATTCTTCAGATTCTGTAATGTGTTCATTTTTAGCTAGATTAAATTTGATTGTAAAATTTTTATTTCTCTTTAGGATTTAACGATTTTAGTGAAAGTATATATTCCAGTATAAAACTTTGCAGAATAATAGTAAAAATTTTAGGGACTATTAATAGGACAGTCATTAATAAGCATTTGATTCAGTTTCTTTCGAAAAGGTCAATAAATTTATATAATTACATATAAGTGAAGTGTTTGGCAATGATGTTGTGCTCAATTTAAATATCAACCCATACCGATCCGTCACTCTTTTCGTTGGAGCTAACACTGTTGTTATGAGAGGAGGAGAAGGACCATTCCATTTGTTAGCCTTATAATTCCAATAATTGATGTATAATCTTTCAATTGAAGGCCTATTTATTTCATGTATGGTGCGTGACTATTATGTTTATTACTCTAGAAATATTACTTTATATTCCAATGTCAGAACTTTATCAAACAAAATTAATAGTCCTCATATCTTTAGTATATATTTATAGGGTTAATGTTGAAATTTATCTTAAAGGACTGTTTGGTCCAAATAGGAATTGTTTAAATGATGTAATCGCGTTTACTGTATCATGTACTGGTTGGATATTTCTATATATTGCGTAATAGGTTCTGATGTAAATGTTATTTTGTTATATATACTAGTATATTTATTTCTCTCGGGTACGCGTGTATTGTTTCATCAATTACTATTAACATTTAGTATATTGGAGTGTATAGTTACATTTCGTTGTACGTTTAGTAGGTTACGCTAGATATATATGAATTTTATATTATGTACTGGGTGGTATCATACTATTTAGTATTTTAGGGTTTCATTATATTACTAATATATATTATATATATATTATATTATATTATCTTATATATAATATATTATTTATATTATTTTAACCTATATATATACTATCCCTTTTTAATTTATAATTAATATTTTACTATATTTATATATTTATATTAATCTATTATTTATATATCTCGTATCATTATATATTTTATATAATTAATTATTAATATATTATATCAGCAATATATACAATATTTTTAGGGATGTAAATTGGTTGCCTTACTATAAGTAGATTTGGTAAACTTATTTAATAGTTAAGAAAGAATTACCGTTGAGAAAATTGACAAAAAATGGCATATGGGGCGGGGTGGAGCTAACTCCATCGCCCCTAACTCCCACTTTATTAGGCGGTTTTAACAGGTAACCCAGAGGTTCCACAACAGCTGGGACTTACTTAACTATTTAATTATTATACAATGAATTAATATTGTGTAATTTGTTCATGGGCGGTTTATAGCCCTACACTTATATTAAGGGGTATCATTTATCTCGCTATGAGTGCCTTTTATCAGTAGATACCGGTATTTTTATTTTTACTTATAGTGGTTCAGTTCAACAAAAGTTAACTTATAAGAGGGTACATTATTTTTCTATTAAATAAATTTTAAGTTTTTATATGAAAGAATGATTATTAAGAATATTCATAGTATAGTTATGTTTTTACTATAATTAATAAAAGTAAATAAGTTGAGTCTAATGTCAATTATCACAGATTCCGGTCAATAAAAATAAATTTCCACAATAGCTCTCACATACCAAAAGGCATTTGCACACCCTTATTATTAACTACTGGCCACATAAGTGGTATAAGTAGTTAGAAGTTATAATACGTAATAAAAAATTTTTACAACATTAAATTGTTTCCACACCCAATTATAAGGAAACACGCATCAACAGATAGAAATAATATAGTTTTTGGTATTCGTAAGTTTTTCATGTAAATTCGAATAATATTAGTAAATAATGTATGATTATCTCTTTATTCGTTCATGCGAAATTACCAACTTTACCGAGGAGGAGGATGATTAAAGTTAAAAATGAAACCCATCACTGCACGTGAATTAAACAATATATTAAAATGAACTCCAATTCTCATACTCAAATCTCAGAAAACATCCTTCTAAAAACTTAACAAGGGAAGGTGGTGTTTATTTCATTGTATAGCTTGAGGGTTATATGTTGTATCTTGCAGTGACGTTAACCGTACCATGATTCCATTTCTCAAACCAGCAACAATTTCTAGATTATTCAAGGAGATCATATTGCATAGGTTATTACTATTTCTTATCAACGTGACGCTTCACTTTCCTTCCCAGAGGGACTTTACCACTTCCAAGACAGCTCTTTAAATTTAATTATTGACACGGCTTTTTACTCCTTTCAAATTTATTACTTTCCTCTTATACTTCAAATATGGTTATATACCTTTACCCTTTGTTGTCACTAAACTATAAATTCACGGTCAACTGTAATTAGGACAAGAATGAAATAACTTGCATGAGCTTTCGCCCCAAATCACAGTTTAAAAACGTTGTTGGAATCTATTAATAACCCACGTCACAATGGACCGAACGCGATTTTAACTTGTTCTGGAAATAGAGTCAATTATAGATTATTGTTTAGTAAGGATTGAAAATTTAATAGGATTCAGTTTGGTGTGAATGGTTCAAATAGCTTCATTAGATATTTTTAACGGGATGATCATTGAGTTGTTTTGTTAGGTGTTTGGTCTTGACAAACGGTGGTTTTTTACAATTAATGGTGTGTGACGTCGCAGCTGTAAGTTCAAATGAATATCAGCTTTTGACCGAGCGTGGGTTAGCCAGTTGTTGCTGGGACAATGGTGGGCCTTTGGAAGGAGGAAATTCTTAAGGGTGACGTAAATTGATTCTTCTTTCGTGAAGAATCATTAATATAGGCAATGAGGGATTATAATTCAAAGGGGGGAGGATTTTTTAAAAAAACAAAAAAACAGTGGAGAAAATGGGATTAGCACGATGTAAGTGTGCCCTTCAGCTGGCCCGGGCAGGAGTAAATACGGAATAACAGATGACATCAGTTCTCTCCTAAGAGGAAATGCTATGATATTGCGGAAGTTATCCAATAAATGATTTTATTAAATTTTTAATTTTTTGAATTTTGAATAATATATTTAAAGCTTAATACACAAACCATTGACGAGGAGGTGAAGTTTTAAATAAAGAAAATTTCTACTGTAGAGAATACTATTTATTATTTACAAACTTTCCATTATGTATGGAAGAGGAAATTTTTAAGTGAGAGTTTCTCCAAATGATCTTTGTTATTTTGAGTTTATGAATCTGGTTTATTAATATTAATTTACATTCATTTTTTAAAATGTTTACATTATCCCATTTTTAAAGAGGGGGGGGGATTATCACCCAATAGTCTAGTTTGGTATTATTTTACTATTTAGATTCAATTCAATATTTTATGAATAGGATGATTGTACTTCATCAACCTCATTGAGTTTTCGGTCAATTTCCATTAATTGTGTATTTATTTTTATTTTTAATTATTTTTAAAAACGTGCTGATTGAGAAAGTCTCCAGCGAAGAAATTGAGACCGTCCAGTATTCTGTATTTCTTTGTTCCAGGGTTAACAGGAGGTGGACACAAAATGACTTGATATTATTATTTATAAATGAACAAATTTGGTACTATTTTTGGTTGTGCGGCCATTATTTACAGAGCTACTGCCCCCCCCCTTGCAATGTCACACATCTGTGGTTGTAACTCTGCAAATTTGGAACTTTAAAAAAAATTAAATATTTTGAATGAATTGGAGGCCTCAAAAATATTTTCCCACAACAAGCAGCCACTAAATGACAAAGGGGTATGTTTTCAGTACCCTCAGAATAAATTTTTTAATAAATTGGGAGTTCCCAAAAGTCTCAGCCGAGACAATACATTTTTTCAAAAGATAACTTTAAAACTAACTAATCCTCAACTTAAACTAAGGAGGGGGTGCAGAAACCCCAAAGCAAACAAAAAGAACAAAAAGATACAAAAAAAAATCTGCTATATACAAGAAATATGAGAAGGTACTTTGCCACAGTACCAGTTTGACAAAATAGAGCGGGGGTAGATAGAATTTGATAAGTGGCTTCAAACCCTATCCCCCTTTGGTTAATCAAAATTTGTTTAAGGTCCGTTCCACAAAGTTCCCGGACAAGGGTGGTCTTTTGTAAGTCAATTTTTGACTTACTTTGAGGTAAAAAAGTGTTATTTGAGGAGAGGGGAGATCATACCCGATAGTTATAGGGTCCTCCTGTTCCTCAGAGGGACATATAACTCTTCATTCAAAGAGCTATGTTTAAGGTGGTTAGGATGAGAGGAAGATTCAGAGTTTAACTCATTAATTACTCTCTCACTCTGTATTGTAATGTATAAAGGTGGGGGTGGTCATATACTCAACCTGAGACAACTTCCCCTCACCTTTTGGTGGAATGAACTTCCTTTGGTGACGATTGTTTCTGAGGTGTGTTTTCTTTAACCTTAGTGCGTATTACTTTGATTAATATTCTATCTTCTTTTTTACGGAAAAGAAAAATGAGTAGAGTTCTTTATTTGTGAATTTAAAAGAACAATGGATTAACAGTTTCATTTCTCCTTTTTTTTGAAGAGAGAGAGTGGCAAATGTTTTATAGTTGAGTTCTTATTAAGTCTTTTAGTCTCTGATTTAGAGAATTTTATTAAGGATCTTATATATTGTTTATTTTGACTAAAATGAAGAACAGTACGTTCAGTTTTACGTCCTGAGAAAGTAGTTGATGATTGGCCGTAGCTCCGGATTTTTTGCGCAACCGCACCGCTCCAGCAAGGGCGGAGCAGAGTCGCCGCACCCAGCACCGCAACCCTTGGCACAACCATCATTACTATCTAGTTTCCGCATACCGCACCCACAACCGCGTCCAGCAGGCCGGCTGTTTTTGTCAATTGCGCCACCGCACCCCGCACGCGCACCCGAGAGGAATCCTTTTACAGCTGATGTTTGTTCTTTTTCTTGCTTCGTGTTATTTGTGTGTTCGTTTTGTTGTTATCGTTATTTTCGTGTTACTTTCGTTTTTCCTGTTTCTTGCCCCGCCGCTTTGTCTTACTGTCTTTGGTTCTCTCTCAGGGTGGGATATTAGGTCTTCATGTTAGAGGGCCTCACTGCTGTGAGCGGCCGTCGGGTGGCTGCTTTGCTTTATTGTATTGGACATTTTCAGTTGTGCCAGTGCTGCCTTGGGGTCGTTCTGCTCGCTTGGTGCTGGCTTGGTGCCCTTCGCTCTGCATGCAAGTGGTGTTGATGGCGCTTTCCCTATTGATGGTGGGTTTCATCCGTCTATGTGCATTGTTGTGAAGTTCGATATGGCCGTTTGGCACTTTGTCCATCGGTGCCATTTTTGCTCATGGTGGGCTTGTTGTTTCTGTTGCTCATCGCCGCTTTGGATCTGTTGTACTGCTGCCTCCGTTGGTTGTAGGGGTCGGTTGCAATTTTTCTACTGCTGTCATATATGTAGTGTTTTCCGCTTTTCCTGGTAACTTGTTTGTACGCTGTCCCGCAGCTCCGCACGTGTTCTTGATCTGGATTGTCCTGTGGAGTGCCCGTTTCATTAGTTTTTTTCCCTTCCTGTTTCTACGCCGTTGACTGGCCGGGCATGGTATGTCGGATGACCGATTCGGTACACTTTTTCTGCGGCAGTTGGTCTGACATTAGTTCGTGCGTCCATGCCTATCGCTCTTTCATTTGTGTACTTTTTGCCCCATATAGACACTTGCCACTCACGTTGCGCGACACTGGACTAGTTACTGTTATGATGCGACAGTAAGGCACTACTATACCAGGTCACGTACCCTTTGCTCAACGGTATACTTTGTGCCTTTTTTAGGTTGGATGTGGTACGGCGGCATGCATTATCGTTGTCTATAGTTACCATCACCTTGTAATTTTGGCCGGCGGTTTCGGTGACATGTTATTTGCTCTTACCTACTCATTTGAGCCTCCATCCATTTTTGCTATTACGCTTATTATTCAGTGATGGTGTGCATTCACCTAGTTTTATTTCTGTTTTTGTTCTTGTTGTTTTACTCTATTTATTTCATCATACATTTCTTATCTTTTTTTATACTTTTTTCGATATATTATTTTTTTTATTATTTTTTACTTATCCCATCAATATTCTTTCTCTTTATCTTGTTTTTATACCATTTTTTTTCCATTTTTATCTAAGCTCTTTAAATGTCCGGGCATTTTATGTTCCGCGGCGGCACTTCGGTCGGATTTTCGAGGTTCCGGTAAAAGTTCGGTTCGGCCGACTTCTGGTTCGGTCCATCCTTCATTTCCTTTTTTACTTATATATCATATCATACAAAAATTTGTTAGCAACCACGCACCGCAAATCTACCTCATCCTTTTATTATTATTCATGCCTTTTTATTTTCTGCTTTTTTTTCTCTCTATTATTCTTTATTATTCCTCATTCTTTTTAGTTCTATTCATCTAATTCTTTTATTTTCTTATTTTTATTCTATATTTTTTATTTATTTTCGGGATGTCGGACGAATTTGGTTCCGGTCGGCCGGTGGCTCGGCCCCTGGGAAGTTCGGCCCGGGCGCATTATCGATTTCCGCTCTTTTCTATGTTGTTGATTCAGTGGGTTTCTCGCGTCTGGCCTCATTGTCTTTTGTGCTTCTTAGTTTGTGCATTGGTGCGGTCTCTTTGTGGCTGTTCTACATAGTTCTACGGGTCTTCCCGTTCCCCCGCTTTTTTCCCGCCCGCGGGTCAGTTTTGCGGATCCGAGTTTCCTCACTGGACGCGCCGCTCCTTCCTCCCTTCTCCATATCATTTCTTTTCCAATACTTTGGTACATCATAGAATTTTTTTCCCTTTGCTTCAATCATCATCTTCACACTTACTATAGTTTTTTTCAGTGCTCTTACGAGTTCATACTCAATATTGCATTAATTCATGGACCTCTTTCTCTTCTCTTATTTATATATTCTATATTCTATATACGTTTACTTTTGATCTATACTTTTACTTTCGATTCATTCTTTTTCTTCTGAATAATTGAAGTTTTTCCTTCTCTCAGTGCTTTTGGCGCCTATACGGCTTTATTTCGTCTGATGTTTGGGCTTTCGGCTTTCGAGTTTCCTTTCCTTGTGTTTTTTGTTCACATTCTTCCTTCGTTTAGATTTTAGCTTTCTCGTGTTACACTTTCTTGGTCACGCACTGTTTGTTTCTGTTTTCAGATTTTTTTTTTATGAGGAATTTTTCCCCCCCACCCAGGGTATGTCCGCTGTTGGTAGTACTTCATTGCTTGGTTAGCATTGTTTATAGTGGGCTATTGGCTCGGAATTGGGATATTTGAATGTGGTTCGATTGTCTCCTGTCATTTGATATTTACGGCGTTTCCCATGACCCTTTCCGGCTGTATTTGCAGCATTTTTTTTCTTCCGTGCTTTTCGCTGCTTCGGCTTTTACGCTTCATCTAGTTTCCGTTTTCTCAGTTCTTTGATTTTCGATTCAGTTATCTGTCGTGTTCGCTGTCAGTATGCTGTTCGTCGCACGTTATTGGTTCCGTCTCGTTCGTCTTCTACGCGCGGCGGGGGAGCATTTGTTATCTATAGTGTGTCTCGTGCGTTTCGGGCTGACTTGTACGCGCATGGTGCTTCACTGGGGTTTTTCGGGCGGCGTTTTCTTCTTTGTGGTATTTTCCTGTGAATTTTTTGAGTTATTGTAGTTACTGGTCTTATTCGCGTGGCCTTTTTTTTGCTTGAGTTTTATTTTATGTTCGAGTTGTTGTCAATTGTCTGTGTTTTTTTTTGAAGTTTGTGCATGGTGTTTTATTTATACTTTTCTCGTTATTGGCTGGTTCAAGTTGTACCGAGTTGTTTATTCTTTTACTCATGATCTCGGTTGTCTTCAGTGTTTCATTGAATTTTTTTTGGGGGTGGAGGCTTGTATTCGGTTCTTTCCGTTTCTTGTGTTCCTGTGGGTTATATCTTTTTGTTCTCTAGTCTTCTGTGTGATTGTTAAGTTCTTCTGCATTCTTCATTCTTTGTATTTCAATTTTTTTCCCTCTGTTATCTTCTTGTTAGATGCCATGGATGTCGAGGTTCGGCAGTGTTATACTCATTTGCCTCTCTTTTGCATTAATTTTGACTGTTGGAACTTCAATTGATGGCATATTTCAGGGGAATGGGTGTTTTTTAGTGTTTGTTTTTTCTTTCTGGTTTATTTTTTTTTTATTTACTTATTTTTTTCTTATTACTTATTTTTTTTTTTTTTTATATTTTTTTTTAGCCTTTTTCGTTTCATTTATTCCCTGTTTTTTCTTTGTTCTTTTTTATGTTTATTTGATTTTGAATTGGTGTATATTGCTTCATGGTGTGGATCCGTGCTTCTTCCTTCCGTTTTGACGCTTTTCCTTTGCCGCCGTGCCTTTTGTTTTCATTTTTTTTTTATTTGCATCCGTTCTTCTTGCGCACTCGCCTAGTATGGTTGGTGCGATTTTTAAGCGGTCCACTTGTTTGCGTTTTTCGTGTTTCTTCGTGTCACGTTCCGGTTGGGGCTCCGTGGACTTTTCGGGTTCGGTGTTGTTCCCGGGCCCCTTCTGTTCCGGTCTTTTTATTTATACTTTTCTTTTTTATTTTTTTTTTCTCTATCTTTATTCTATTTTTTTTCATTTTTTATCTTCTCTTTTTTATTTTCTCCATATTTTCTTTCTTATCCCTATTTTCCTTTTCTATATCTATCTCTTATTTTTATATCTTATTATTTTATCTTTTTCTTTTTTTTGTATCTATGTCTCAATTCTTATGTGTATCATCGCCCCACTTTAGTCATGGTTCCTTGCAGCTATGCCTTCCATGTGTCCCCTTTCGGCCGCTTCGTTTCCCTCCGTGATGACTTCCACTGTGGCTACTTGACTTTTCATGTGCCCGTCGTCCCTTCTTTCTATCGCTTCGTACGCGTTCTCTTTCTTTAGTTCGTTGCTTCTTTATATATAGTCCGTGGCCCGGTCGTTGTGTGTCCGTGTTTTTGTCATTTTCCTGTCCTAGTGATGCGATTGATCTTTGTTTACGGTCGTCGCGGTCATTCCATTTGCGTGTCTTCTGCGCTGTACTTACTCGTGTACTCGCTTTATGTTTGCCGTTCTCTCTTGGACGGAACGTTCCCCATCTCTGAGGGGGCAGTTTCCTCCCCGCCTGTCGCGGTTCTAGCTTGGGATTCCCAGTGAGATTGCTGCCATTGTAAAGTCTTCCCGACGTTTTCAGGGTATTGCCATCTTCTCTCTTTCCTCGCAAGTGCAGGCCCCTTGTTCAAAATCCATTGTCTGCAAAGGTAGCTTTACGTACATGGCGCGCTTGCACGCATTACCATTTTTGCCAGTGTTCGATGCGGCCTATTCTTCCCGAGCCCTCGCACTCCCTTCTATGGACTCTGGCCACTGCCCCGTCCACGCCGCCATCCCTATTTTTGCATGTATGTGGCCCGTTGTTTGGGCTTTGATAGGTACTTTTTTAACCCGAGGCTTAATGGAGCCGTTTCTCGCTTCTTGACATGCCTTGCTCCTATGCAGTCATTTATTGCTGACCCTGTCTTTTGCCGCGGCCGCTATTTAGTTTTCGTCAGCGTCACCACTTTTGACCATGTTGTTCACCGTCCGTTGGCCTGTGGTGCGGACACGGACACTTGGCCCGGTCTCCGCCCCTATTGCCCCCATGCCATTCTTTCTTGTGAGTCCCTGCACCATTTGGCTTACTACAGATTGGTCGGACCCCTTATGGCGGGCCTGCCCCTGTTGGTGCCATCGACATGCTCAACCGGGTGGTTCCGTCTGGCATAAGACCCTGTCCCTGCGTTGCCCGGATCGCGGTGCAAAGGTTGGTTTTGCCTTCACTTCGTTCCTCCAGTTCTTAATATGAAATACTACCTATGATAGTTCGTTCTTCTGTGGCGTCAATACTGTTTCTTACGATTCCGTCCCTTGATGACTTGGTTTCTCTTTTCAACCTTTCGTTTACTGTTTAATTGTCAATTACTGTTTCCTCGGTTTACTCCCCTTGTCTTTGCCGGGCGTTCTGTGCATGTTTAACTGACCCTTTTATCTTTCTGACGGCTCTCCTCCTGAATTTTTTCTCCATCTTTACCGCCCCCCAATCTAATTCCTTTTCTTAAAATGATGCTGAAACAATGATGATTAGTAGATATGGATAGGAAGAGCGTATTCTCTCTCTATCTTCTCTTCTCTCTTTCTCTTTTTTCTCTTCTCTTTTCTCTCTCTTCTTTTATTCTATTGTATTTCTCTTATCTTCTATCTCTCTCTCTTCTTTTTTTTCATTTTCCAACGCGTCACTCGCTGCTCCCCTCGCTCCCTCCTCTCCTAGCTGCGCCTTCGCCTCCCCTCTCCTCCCTTTAGATCGCCTTCGCCTCGCCCGCCTCGGCATTCCGTCTCCCGCCCTCCCCTTTGCCCTCCGGTCACTACCTCTTCCTATCTCTCTCTTCTTATACTCTCTCTCTCTCTCTATCTATATCTACTTTTTTCTCCTCTCCTCTCTTCTATCTCTTTCTCTCTGATTCTCTTATCTATTCTCTTCTTCTTCTATTCTTACCTCTCTTATTCTCTTCTTTCTCTCTCTTATCCCTATTTTTTATATTATCTTATTCTTTCTCTTCTTTCTATCTCTTTCTCTCTCTCTTTCTTCCTCCTATCTCTTCTCTCTCTCTTATCTCTTCTCTCTCTCTTTGATATCTCTCTTCTTCTATCTTCTCTCCTATCTTCTCTCCCTCTCTCTTCTCTTCTCTTTTCTTTATTCTATTCTCTTTATTCTATCTCTATCTCTTATTTTACTGAAGGTGCCTCCCGGGTCTGCACCTTTCTTCTGCCGTTGCTCCTCTTTTCCCGCGGCTCCCACTCTGATTCCTCCCGCATTACTGCGCCCGACTGGGCGGACACTTCTCTCCCCCCCCACACGGCGGGCGGCACGCCGCGGCTTTCTCCCGTCCGGGGTCCATGTAATAGCAGTTTTTGCGCTCCTTGTCGTGCCTGTGCCCCGCTCGCCGACGCGTCCGACGCCTCTTTTCACTTGCCATGGCTTCCACTTCCTTTGCATCTTATCTATAACTCCTCCAATTCTGATTACAATAATATCCAATTACATTTTACTCTCTTCTCTCTCTTCTCTACTAACTATCATAAAGACCCATCTCTTCTGCCTCCTTTTTTATTCTCTTCTCTCTCTTCTTTATCTTATTCTCTCTCTCTTCTATTCTTTCTTTCTTCTCTTCCTCTTTTTCCTCTATCTCTTCTACACAAACTACTTTTCTCTCCTTCTTTCTATTCTCTTTATTTCCTCTCTCTTCTTCCTCTCTCTTTTTCTCTCTCGTCTCTTCTGACTACATCAACAACTCTGTTTCTCTCTGTCATCTATTCTTCTTTTCGTGCGGCGGATGGCGGTTTTGCCGGTTTCGCGGACGGTGCGGCTGCGGCCTGCGCGCTGCGTGCGTCTTCACCGGCCTGGGCTGTGGATGCGGATCGGCTCTTCACGTCGATGAGGTGCGGGACTGTGATGCGGCTGCGGCTGTTATCCTTTGCAACTTTGATCACCTTCTCTATATTTTCTTACTATCTTCTTTTCTCTCTCCCCTCTCTTCCCCTCTCTCTTTTTCTTTCTTTTCTATCTCTCTCGTTTATTATTCTCTTTTTTTCTATCTTATACTATATCTACTTATACTAGGGTGTCGTTACTCTTGCGCCATTCCGTCTGCTATCTTGCATCCATCTAGATCCTGTGTATCCACATTCCCGCCACGCCTCGGTCCCGCTCCCCGGGCTGCACTATTTCTAACCTTCACCGTTAGCCCTCACGTACAACCGCCATTGCCAGTCCTTCCCTTCTTCATTTATTTCATTCTCAAGCATACCTCTCATTCTGCACGCCAAACTTCCCCGACCTTAGTCGCCGCATGGTGCACTCCGGTCTCCTCCTGTTGACCCTGCCCCAGCGGCCACGACTCTCTGTGCAACCGCCTGCTTGCGGCCCGTTCCACTATCGTGTGTGTTCCGCCCTTGTGTCAACGCTGCCTTCTGCGCGCCTTCCTTTTCGGGCCATTTCCTGTTTCTGTCTCCCCACTCTTTCGTGCCCCACGCCGCCCCTGCCTTGTGGTCTGGAGCCCGGGGGCCCGGTTGTGTGTCTTGCTCGTCACACCGACGTGGCTCCGTTTCTACCTGATTACGCCCCCTCAACTGACCTGAGCTGGGCGCGTCGTGCACTCTACTCTTTTCGATTTAGACTATGTCCTTGGACTTTCCGTCGTGTAGGCAGTCCTGTTCCAGCCAATGTGGCGAATACAACGTCCCTCGGCCTCGTGGTCCACCGCCTGGACTCTCCTGTCGCACCCTCGCACATATGCTGCCTGTGTTGCATGGCGGTTTCCCACTCTTGCATGTGGTTTTCCTCCGTGCCATATTGATGTTGTGGAGTTCGCTGCTGGCGTATCTGCCCATTATGCTCCTCGGTGCCACTATTATTGCTCAATGGTGGCGGGATTAGTCTGCACTTTCTGTTGCTCCTCGCACCAGCTCTCTGCATGGCCCCGCCCCACCCCCACGGCGACTCTGTTGTCCACGTTGATTGACTCCGTTGGATCGTGATAGGGTCATGCAGTTGCTTATTTCCTCCCTGCACCTTCGCCTGCCTTACTGTAGTGTTTCGCCTCCTTACTCTGGACTTTGTCGGACCTGTCTCACGTTCTGGCGACAGTGTTTTCGCTCTGCGTTGCTCCTGTGAGGTAGCCCGTTTCCCTTAGTAGTTTTTACCACCTTCCTGTTTATGTCAGCCGTTGCTGGCCGCTGGGCCACAATGTATGATGCGGCTGCCCGCTTTCCGGCTTTCTTTCGCGCCGCACGTCTGCTCGACTTCGTTGAGTCGACGTAAACCACACTGCATATAGAGCCTTTCCTCTGTGTAATTCATTTGCCATCTGCGCCCTTGAACCCACGCTTGCGCGCACGGCGCTCGTATACGTGTACTCCCTGCACGCGGTACGGCCTGCGTCAGCTAAGGTCGGTCCTTCGCTACGGATCTTTGTGCTTCTCTTCCGGTTGCGCTTGTCGGGCCTGGCATGCCATTCTCTCCGCTCTGTCCCCTGTTTCCTCCCCTTGTGTTTTGGCGCGGCGTTTCGGTGTACCTTTTATTGCCCTCATTCTCTATATTTTTCTGCACGGCCCCCTCCTCATGTTTTCATTTCAGATAACTCCTCTGTCGTGCTGGCCTGACCTGACTGCTTCTTTCCTATCTCTAATCTTCTTATCTCTCTCTCGTCTCTCTCTCTTTATTCTTTTTATCATTCTATCTATCTCTCTTCCTCTTTTATCTTATATCATTTCTCATTCTATCTCTTCTTCTCTTTCTATAATATATACTCATCTCCTCTCTATTTTCTTCTCACTTCTCTCTCTCATCTCCTTCTTATCATCTATTCTATCTCTATTTCTTTATCTCCTTCGGGCTGTAAACGGACCCAGCCTTTTTGTTACCGGCCGGCTTCCGGTGGCCTTTTCCGCGGTGTCCAGTTCCGTTTCCGGCGGCCCCCCCTTCGGTTCAGGTACTCCTCCTCTCTCTCTCTTCTCTCTCTTATCTATCTATTATCTTTTCTCTCTCTTTCTATTCTATTCTTCTCTATTTTCTCTTCTCTTCTCTTTTATTCTTCTATCTCTTATCTCTATTTTCTTTCCTCTTTCTCTCTTCTCAGTTTATATTTTTCATTATCTTAATTCTACTCATATAATCTCTTATATGTTTTTCTTATTCTCTAGACTAATCTTATTCAGGAGTACCGGCGCCCCTTGGTACACGGCGGCGCCCTCCCGGCCTCGGCAGCGTCCGCGGCCGTACGGCCGCACCGGCCCTTTGCATTTGGGCTCACCCCTCCATCTTCTCCTGATGTCTGCTTCCCATGGCGTCTGCTCTAGCCCGATCTGGCCTCTGTCATCTGCACTCCTGTGACTCTTCGTTCTTTAGCACTTTGGCTAGGGCTCCTACTTTACTACAGTCAACTCGGCTGCCTCACTCTCTCTAGTTCTCGGGTCTTCACCGTTACCAGCTTTTTCTCGCCGCGGGTCCACGTGTTTGCGGTCCGCGCTCAGTTACCATCCCCACCTGGCGCGCACTTTCTTTCCTCCACCCCTCCTTTCACATCACTCCCCTACCTCATTTTCAGTCCGCCAACTTATGGATCTTGTTTTTCCAAACTTTTCCATTTATTGCATCCAGTTACTTAACTCTGTCTGTTTTGTAGTAGTTTCTCCTTTCAGTTTTTTTTTCCTAATTCTATTCTTTCTCTCTAGCTATATCCTTCTCCTCCTCTACTCATATCCTTGCTCATACTCTCCTTACTCTCGTGCCTTCACATCCTTTTTTTCCTTACGTTTTCTTTTGTCTTCTCCTTCCCCCGATTTTCTTTGATATGCCTTAATTTACTTCAGTCAATCGTCTGCGCCTTTGCCCCGAGCCGTCTGCGGCTCATTTCTCTTACTTATCTGCTGGTTTTTGCGTCTTCCCCTCGGCTCTCGCGTTTGTTCCCTTCTCCCTTGCCATGCTCTTTTACCCAGTACGATTTACACACTTTTCTTCCTTCCCCCTTAGCTTTCGATTTGGCATTTCTGTTTCTCCCTAAGGGCACTACGTTGCACTTTCTGTTAATTGCCTGGATTTCGCTTTTACTCCCTTAGTGTGGACTTTTTTCCCCGGGCTAACATTCACGCCTGTCTGGTCTGTCCTTCTTCCGCTCTCGCATTCTGTCGACTGCCATTGTTCCCCTCATATGTGGGTTCTCCATTGTGCCCGGATTGGCCCCTTTGGAATGCTGCCGTGTTCACACGCCGTTCCCCCTACCCTGCTCCACACCTTTCCTTTAACCGGCGAACATACTCCTACCAGACACCTCTCTCACCCCCGGCACTCTTCGCCTCTCTCTTGCACGCCTCAATTTTCTTTTTCCACCCTTCCTGCTCTGTTCCCCTCTCCCCGCCTTTTCGCCCCTTCATTCCCAAGTCCCACCATCCGTACCTTCTCCCCCCCGCGCCACTTTCTTCCTGCTTTCTCCTACCCGGCTCATCCTCTTTGCCGTTCACCCCTCGTGTCACCTTCGTACATGTCCCGCGTCTGATGGTCGTCGCCGTCTATTGGTTCCCCGCTCCTCGATTCCGCCTTCTCACCCACCCCCCGGGACGGAGACGCGCAGAGCTTTTGTTCTCTATTCGTTCGTACGCATATCTGTGCCGTCATCGTGCATCCCTCGGGCAATGCGACTTGGTCCGTGGGCTTCACTGCCAGGGGTATCTTCGTACGAGAAGCAGGCCCCGTTTTCTCTTTGTGGGTCTGTTTCCCCTGTGATTTTTGCGTTCCTTGGCTTTGTGGGTGTCGTTGGTGCGCTCGCGCCTTTTCCCTTTACTTTGCCGTTTTACCCTCGCATTTCCTGGCTTTCCGCGTATTGTTGTCATTGTCTCGTTTTTTTTCCTGCGTGTGATGGTTATTCTTTTTTCTCGCGTTCCCTTCAGGGTGTTCAGTTGCTCGGTTTTTGTTTATTCTTTTACTTCCGCCATTGCTTCCCTCCGGCCCACTTTCCGCTCCCTATGCGTGTTACCTTGCTCTTCTATCCTTCTGGGGCTGAGATGTACTTCAGGTCCTCCCTGTACTCGGTGTGTCTTGTCCCTGTCTTCCTGTGTGCCAATTCCACGTCCCTCTTTTTGCTTCACATCTCCCCCGTCATTCCCACCGTTCCGTATTGTCCTTCTTATTACTGCCGCTCACTTCAATTCACTTGTCCTTTTCCCTTTTTTCCCTGCTCGTGTTAACACTCACATTCTTCTTGTTTTCGACTGTATCTGCAGCTGTCGCGGTTTCGGCCACGTCGTGACTCTTCCTCATACCTTCTCCTCCTTTTTTTGCATCTTCTGACCGTCTCGGACTTCATGACTATCGCCGAACCCTTTTCGGCATGCCTAACGTATCTTCATTCCCACGGTGCTGTTGCCTTTTTTCTCTATTTCTCTTTCTTCTTCTTCTTCTTTTTTTTTTCTTTCATTTTCTTATTCTCTTATTTTTTCTTCTGTCTTTTTCTTCTTCTTCTTCCCACGCATTACCTTTCCCGTAGACCTTTCCCCCCTTTCTTCACTGTTTCAGCACCATTCTCCACCCTTTTTTTTTTACACCCGAAGCTTCTCATTTCTTCTTACCTGCTTTTTTGCGTATTTGCCACACACTGTGGTGTAGAATACGTTGCTCTCCCTGGTGTGGAGTCCCGTGACTCTCTTACTCCCACGTTCCCCGCTTCTGCCACCGAGTTTTCCCTGCAGAACGTAGCCCTTTGTTATTCTTCTCTTCCCTTGTACATTTTTGAAGCTTACTCACCTTTTTGGTTCCGCTGATTCCTCCGTCTGGATCTGACCGCGGCGCTCCGGTGCCAGCGCGTCCAGGGTATCCACCGCGATGTTCCGTCGCAATCTGTCGATGTGCGGCACATCGCTCCTTTCGGTCGGAGGCTCCTTCCGGTCTGCCCTTTTTCGCAAGTTCGGTCAAAGTTCGGTCTCCGGCGGCACCCACATTGGTTACGGTCCTCCCTCATACATTCTATATATTCTATTCTATCTCTCTATTTTCTCTATCTCTATTTCTCATCTCTCTTTCTTATCTTTCTCTCTATCTCTCTGTCTTTCTTCCCTTCTCTCTTTATTTTCTACTGATCTAAATTATCTTTATCTCTCTTCTATCTCTCTTCCTTCTCTATATTCTCTCTTTATCTTATCTACTTTTCTTTCTCCTCCTCTGTACTGTATTCCTCCTCCTTCTCTAGTCTCGTTATTTGGCCCTTTCGTTGGTCTTGTTCGAATTGATCTCCTGGCTCCCCTTTCCGCCCCGCTCGTTTCCCACTACAGGGATGATGCAACTTATGTGGGCCTGCTGCTCTCAATTTCATTGCCGTCCCGTTCACACTCTCCACTTACTATCGCCCACTTCCGTCGCCCGGTTTCCCTCCCTGTTTTTTACTCTTTCGTCCTCGCTTCCTTTATACCTCTCATCAGTCGTGTCGTCAGTTCTGGTTTTCCGTGTGATCTATTTTCCCCTGCTCAACCCATCGTGACACTGCGCGACTCTGCATTTGTTTTACGGTCGTTAGCCCGGTCATTCTTAGCAAGCTTTGCGTCTCTAATGCATATGTCCTTCATGTGTCTCGCCTCTCCTCTGTTTGCCCCGTCCGCCTCACGTCTTAGGCCCGGCCGTTTCCCACCTTACCTCATGGCCACGGTCGACCTGCCCGTCTAACCTCCGATGTCGGCCCCGTTCTCCCGCCCTTGGCCCGTCCTCCCCGTACCGCAACGCTTGCTGACCCTAAATTCATCATTCGCCCAGTTTTCGGGGTTGCCCCCTCACTTCTCTACCTTCTTCCTCCAACGCGTGTGGCTTGTCCCCCGAGTTTTCCCCGCCGAGTAGCTTTGTGTGCTGGATGGCCCGCCTGCGCACTCTCCCATTTAGGAATTTTGTTCACGCTGAGGCCACTTTTCGCCGCGCCCCTCTCGACTTCCCCCCTCAATCGTGGCTGCGTGACGCCACCTGCATCGTTGAACCGCGCACCCCAGTTTTCCAACTGCATGTCGGGTCGGCCTGTTTGGCCTGCCTCTTGTGATGGTCCATTCTTTTTCCCGCGCGGCTCTCCTGGCCCGTTTATCGCCCTTCTTGCACTGCTTGCCTATCCTGGCAGCTTCAATTCCCCTTAGCTCGCACTGTATTTCCTGCCGCCGGGCTCCCGCTTATTTCTTTCGTTGCTCGTCCTAATTTGCGCTGTGCTAATCCCGCGTTGGCTAGGTGCGAGTCCCCAGCTGGCCACCGCGGTCTCCCAGCCTCATCCTTGGCTTTCCTTTGTGGGTACTGACCTTTGCTTTCGCCGCCCCCGTTCCGTTCCCGCGCTCCGGGTCGCCTACTCGATCTTGGTGGCCCCCAATTCGGCCCCTCCGGTATATCCCGTGTCCGCCTCCTGCGTTGCCGCTGACGGCCTGTCTTGCGTGGGGGTGGCTCATTCTTCCCTTGTTCTACCTTAGTGCCCTGGGCTTCGTAACTCTTTTGTTGTATCTTTTTTTGTGCGTACTGTTGATATTCTTCTCACTGCCCTACCTTGCATGAACTTGTTCCTTCCCTTTCCCAATTTTTTCGAAACTGTTTATTAACATGCTCTATTTCGATAGGGTTAATTGCCCATGTCAGTGGACGCGAGCGTTTTCCTGTGCACTGTTCGTGCCCATCTTCTTTTTTGCGATCCAATCCTGCAGTTTTTTCCTTCCTATTAACGCCCCTCTCTCTTCCTTCTTTCTTCTCTCTTTCTATCTCTATCTCTATCTACATATCTATTCTGTATCTTTTTGGACTTCTCTTTTATCTTAATTCTTCTTTCTAATATATATTTATCTATATCTCTCTCTATCATTTTATACCCTCCAAGCTTTCCGCGTCCCCTCCGCCTCCGCTCCCCCTCCCGCATCCTCTCTCCTTTCGGATCACGATGCATTCCTGGCTCTCTCGTTTACGCTCCGCTCGCATCCGTCCGCTCCGCTCCGTAATGCCGACAGCCCTTTGACCTCGGTCCCGTCGACCTACACTTATACTTCTATATCTTTTTTTATCTTCTTTATCTCCTCCTCTCTATCCCTTCCTCTATCTATTTCTATCTTTCTCTTCTTTACTCTCTCTCTCTTTTCATCTCTTTCTCTTTTTTACTCTCTTTATTTCTTCTCTCTATCTTTACTACCTTTCTTCTCTCACTAATTTTCTATCTTATCTCTCTATCTATCTACTCTCGCGCTACTTTCACCACATTTTTCACCGCACCTTTCTATCTCTCTATCTTCTTCTTCTTCTATCTACTCTTCTCTCTCTCTTCTTTACTCTATTCTTCAAATATCTCTTTTACCTATTTCTTCTCTCTATTCTATTTCTACTCTTCTTCTCTTACTCTATTTTTTTATCTCATGACGGTGATACCACGGGTCCATGCCCTCTTCTTTGACCGCTTCTGCATCTTTTTCCCGGGCTCCCAACCTGCTTCCTCAGATTTGCCATCCCCCGACGGGCGGCCCTCTCTCTCCCCCCCCCACCGGCGGGCGGAAGCGCGCGTGTCTCCGTGGGTTCCGTCTGCAGTTCTTGGTCTCTCTTGTTCTGCTCGTGCCAGTCATGCAGAGGTCGCCAGCATTTATTCTTGCCCTGGCCCTTCTCTTGCTCTATTCACTTCTTATCTATCTATAATCTCTCTTCTCTCTCTTCTCTCTTTTCTCTTCTTTCTCTCTCTTCTCTTCCCCTCTCTCTGACTATCTCTCTCTTCTCTATCTCTTCTCCATATCTCTCCTCTCTCTTCTTCACTTTTTCTATTATCTCTCTCTCTCTCTCATCAAACGTTCATCCCCTACCATCATCTCACCATTCCTTCTTCTCTTCCCATTCTCACTCTCTCTCACTTTTCTACTATCTCCTTACTCTTCTTATCTTCTCCCCTTCATTCTCTCACCCCTCTTTTCCATCTCCCCTCTCCTCTCTCTCTCCCTTCATTAACCTCCCATTTATCTTCTTTGTTTCCCCCAAGTTTTCCATCTACTCATTTATTCTTTCCATCCTACTACTCACCTCATTCATCTATCCACCTCTCGTGACTGGACCGATTCAGTTTGACTGATGCGGCTACGGCTCGGCTGAGGCAACAACGCGGATGCGCCTGCGCTTATTTCCGCGATGCGGTCGTGGCATGCGCGTGCGGATTCCCCGTGCTGAGGTGCGCTTGGCTGCGGATGCGGATTGTTCCTGCTTGCCATTGACTCAACTTATCTCTCTATCTCTCTCCTCTCTATCTTCTTTATATTCTCTTCCTTCCTTCTCAATTTTTACCTTCTTATTCTCCTTTTCTTATTTATATCTCTCTCTCTCTTCACTCTCTCTATCTCTCTCATATCGGGTGTTGTTCCTCTTGCGACCGCTTCGCTCTGATTTCCTTGCTACTCTGTATCTGTTCCTCACACCTTCCGCCCCCGCCTCGTTTCCGCTCAGGTGCTGCCCTTTTCAACTACGTTACCACCCGTCCGCCCTTAGGCCCGGCTCATTCCCTATCCTTCCATTTATTGGCTTCTCCGCTACATCCGCCGAGCCACCTCCACCCGCCAGTCGTAGCCGACGGTGACTTAGGTCTACGTACTGTGCCCCTCGCCCCCAGCGCTCCTCCAGGTCTCTTTGCACGCACTTGCCTGGCGGACCGTTCCTCTACCCGTGTGTGTTGCTTGTGTAACCGCTGCGTATGCGCGCGCTTCACTTCTCGGGCTTTCCCTGGTTCTGTAATCCCCCCAGTTTGGTGCCCCCCCACGAGCCATCCCTGCATTTAGGTCTGGAGCGCGGGGGCCGGTGTGTCCTCTCGCCCTCCCACCCGGCGGCTCACCCGTTTACACTCGTTCCCGCCCCTGACACATGCGTGGCGCCGTCGTGCCTGAACCTCCCTTTTCGATTTCCGTTGTCATTGGCTCTTCCCTAGTGTCGCAGTCATTTTCGCCATTGCGTCAACGTCTCCAGCTCGCTCGTGGTCACGATGGCCGCTCTCCCCTTCCCCACTTCCGCCCCATCTGTGCACTGTGTTGTGGGCTTTCCCTCTTGCCCTGTGGGTTCTCTCGTCCAATCTGCTATGTTGTGCCGTTGCTATTGCGTCTCTGCCCATTTGCTCCTGTGACATTTTCTGCTCAATGGGCGGATTGTCTGCCTTTCTGTGCTCCTGCCCTACTCTTTGCAGCCTCTGTTGGTCCACGTGCTGCCATCGTGGCTGTGCTGGTATAGGTTGATTTTTCATCCCTGCCCTGCGATGAACTTACCTTAGTGTTCAGCATCTTTCTGGTACTTGTATGTCGCTTTCGTTCTTGGAGCACGATGTTTCCGCATCTGGATTTGATCCTGTGCGCGGTCGCCCCGTTTCCCTTAGTTTTTCAAACCTTCCTGTTCTCTCAGCCTGCTGGATGGCCCACACGTCGTATGCGCTGGGCTGACCGCCTTCGGTTTCTCCTCGGACGCACGTCTGCTCTGCCTCGTTGTCGACCGTACCCCCATGCATATCGTCTGTTCATCTTTGTGTACTTCATTTTGCTCTGCGCAACCTTGCACGCCTTGCGGCCGGCTCGTCTCGTGTATTGCGGCGGTCGGCACCTCGTCAATCCCGGTCGTCAACTTTGCTCCGGGTTCTTTGTGCTTCTCTACAAATTTTCTTCAATTTAGTTTGTTATTTTAATCTATCAGCTCATGTCCAGTTTTCTCCCAGTAGTCAAATTTCGACATAATTTGGAATTTCGGTTCTCTCTTCTTTGTCAATTGTTATCTTCTCTTATTGCGGCCCCCTTCCATTTTTCGCCATTTACGCTCCATATTCTCGTGCCTGCAGCCTGATGCTACCTTACTTACTCTCTCTTCATTTTATTCTCTCTATCTCCTCTCTCTCTTCTTATATCCCTCTCGTGAAATCTCTTTTCTCTTATTATCTCCTTCTTGACTATTTTCTATGTCCTATCTATTCTTTACTTTTCTTCTCTCTTCTATCTTCTTTTTCTCCTCCTCTTATTTCTCTTTCTTTTTCGATTTAATTTGACTGACTGCTGAATAGCTTTCTGGTTCGGCGGATTCCGGTCGGCCTTTTGCGGTTTCGGGTCGCTTCGGTTCCGCCGGCCCCCCCTTCTGGGTCGGTACATCTCCTCTCTCTTTCATTATCCATCCTTCTTCTCTCTTATTCTTATTATTCTCTTTGTCTCTCTTTTTTCTCTTCTCTCTCTTCTATCTCTTATCTCTCTTATCTTACTCTCCTCTCTTTTATATAATCTATATTCTTCTATTTATATATATCTCTACTCTCTTTTTCTTTTCTCTACTCTATTTTTCTTTCTATACTCATATCGGGCTGTAGCCCCGCAATTTTTGGTTACGGCGCCCGGTCCTTACCGGCCCTGGCCGTTCGTCGGACGTTTAGGCGGTCCCGGCATTCTGCTTGCTGTCCCTTCCACTTCTCCTGCCCACTTGTCTGCTTCCCCCGTGGAGGTATCTCTCGGCCTCTGGCATATTCTATCCTCCTGTTGGCTTTCTTCGTTTCTGTAAAGCCACATTGGCTAGCGGCGTCCTCTTTCCCTCAGTCAAGATAGGCCTGCTTCTCCTCATCCAGTTCTACCGGTCTTCCAGTTTCCCCCTTTTTCCGCGGGGTAACGTGTTTGAGGATAAGCGCTCCCGTAACTCCACCCGGGCAGAGCTAACTCTGACCCCAGTTACTTTCTCCAACTCCACATCCATTCTTTTTAACGTCGCACCTTCTGGCATCTGTTTACCTTTTTCCACTTTTGCTTCAAACCGTTTCGTTCCTCTTTTGTTTTGTCGTCGTTCTCCTTACACGTTCTTCTTTTAACACTAACTATTTCATCATACCTAACTACATAACATCTTCTCTCCACATATCCTATTCTAATCTACTAACTCTCTACTACTCATACTTACGCACTTCACCCTCCCTTTGTTCCTCTCAGTTTTACTTTTCGCTTCCCTCCTCGATTTTCTCTGCTATTCTCCTTCTTCCTCTCTCAGATCCATTTGCCGAACGTAATGAGGATATTATCTTAATTCGCTCCTGCGGTTTTCGTCTTACCACCTCGCCTCTTCGGTTTCCTTCTCACACTGAACTGCCTATCTTACTCACAGCTACCATACCTTCAACTTCGCTTTAACTTTTCGCTTTCCTTATCTATTTACACCTTAACGACTGTTGCACTTTCTGTTTCAATGCTTGTTTTGATCTTTACTCTCCATTCGTTGTGGACTTTTCCCCGGGTACCTGTCGACCTGCTAAATGGTCGTAATTCATTCCGCCCTCCCGCCGTATAATACGGCTCCTTGTAAACCCTCATATGTAGGTTATCATTGTCTCGGTTGGGCCTCATTTGCTGCTGCAGTTCCAGCCTTTCCCCAGACCTGCCCCCGTACCCTTTCCTTTACAGGACCTATATATGCCCTCTATCCCGCCCTCGACCAATTTCTCTGCAGCATTCCTTTTCTTTCCACTTCCCCTGCTCTTTAACATGCTCGCGCATTCTTCACGCCCATTCTTCCCCCGCTCCCTCAAAGTTACTATACCACCACTGACGCATTTTCTTCCTTTGTCATCCGGATCCCCTTTCCGTTCAATCCCAAACTGTGATCTGTCCAATTCGCACTGCCGCGTGCTGTACGTGACGTTATTGGTTTACCCGCTACATAAGCTTCACAACGACTTCTCCCCACCCGCGAAGGAGGAAAGAGAGAGCTTCCCTGTTTATCTCATTGTCTGTACCTATCAGTTCGACGTCCGTCCCTCCTCGGACCTACGACTTTGGTAACGCGGATTAACTGCCAGGTTCTGAAAGCGGCCGGACAGAACGTTTCTTCTTTTGTGGTAAGTTTACCTGTGTTTTTGCGTTAACTGTCGATTATGTGGGTCTCTCATGTGCCGTCGGTCTTTTTCCATTAGCCTTGCCGTTTTAAACATAAAATTTCTGCTTCGCGATTTGTTTTCTGTCCTGTTTTTATTTCTCGAAGTTTTGTCGATGGTTTTTTTTATTTCTCCGTAATTTACGGGTGGTACAGTTGTCGTTCTTGTTACTTCTTTTCTTCCGCTCCCCTTGTTCCCACTTCCGAGCACCATTCTAAAGCCTCCCTATGGTGGTTTACCAATTGCTTCTATATAACATCTGGGGGTAGGAGCTTAAAATTAAGGTACATACCTTATCAAAGTTGTCTTGATGACTGTGTATCCCTTGGAAAAAAGTTCAATCAACTAATTTTGATTAATCAAACCCAGTTCTTCTAAAGTTCAAGTAGTGTCCTTAAGTTAAATATACATGAAATGCATAATGTTAAAATCTAATTTGTAATTTTAAATTTTTTAAATCTAGTTGTAAAATAATTCATGATCATTGTTAGATAAAATCTTGAAGATGTCCGAGTTTAGGACGAAACATCAGGATCTAATTTTATAAGCTCATACTTCTTTGAGGAGGAGTTCTAGACTAGTTTAAGAATTATTGAATAAATAAGGAAGAAATATTTATGGATTTGGGTAGTATTTTATATTATACTAAAGTAGTTGATTTTCTATAATTATTATTATTATTATTATTTATTATTATTATTATTATATTATATTATATTATTATTATTATTAATTATTATTATTATTATTATTATTATTATTATCTATTATTATATTATTAACAGATAATTAATTTAGTAGAACTATACAAACAAATATTAATAATGTTACAAATTTAAAAAATTTAAAAACAAGATTCCATAATTTTCTTACTTAAAATGATTTATTTGAGTATTGAAGATGGGTTTAGAAATAAGTTGCTCATCATGTGTGGGATTGAAGCGGTGATCTCTTATCTCAAATACCCGTTCTGAAAAAACTTTTAAAGCTTGAAGACCGTAGATTTAATATAGTCAAGTCATCCTATTTACTTATTAAATTTTATTGATCGTTATCAAATTTGGGCTACGAACTACAGAATTCAAGTATGATATACAGATGCAGATTCTTTAAGAACTCTACTCAATTTGTTAAATCAGGACAGTTTCAGTAGAATGTAGGTGGAGGAAAACGATAAGTTCGGTTCCGGCGGAATCCGTCGGAACTTTTCCGGTTGCCGGTACTTCCGGTTCGGCGGAACAAAAATTCTGGTTCCGTACAATCCTAATATATATTTATATATATATATATAAATATATATATATATAATAATATATATTTATTATATTAGTATATATTATATTCAATTATATAATAATAATATATTATTTATATTATATATATATATATTATTTTTCTATATAAGATATATATTTAAATAAATATATATATATTATATATATTATAAATATTATATATAATATTTATTATATATATAATATAATATAGTATATTTATATGATATATATAATATATCATTGAATGTTATAATTATATTGTATTTTTAATAGTGCGAAAAAATTTAGTATGGTTTCTTGCAGAAATAGATAATTGTGGAATAAACTTCACCGAAACGCCTCGTTCAAATAAAAAGGTGGAAGAGCTTATGTGGGCATATATGATATATGTTCTTGCCGTCGTAAATTCAACTTTAATATAGCCAATTAACGTAGCAAGGTTAACTCCTGTTATTTACTAGTTGTTGCTTCATTTATAATATAGCTAGTGCGTGTCGCGTCATTCTTTTTTCAGTGTTGCTCTCTATTTTTCAAATGAATTACACAATAGTGAAATGAGATATGCATTTTTGTTACGGGTCAGTACGAAGGTAATTTATTAGCAGACTTGCGTCTCGTATGAGAATGTAACTAACGTGTCATCGCTCATACTATGTTTGCCGTTCATCCAACGTCTTAGAGCGGAGTTTTAAAAAAACTTCTATGGAAACGGGCGCCTCGCACAGTATTAATAGATTCGAAGAACACGTTCTCAAGCAATTGAGGAAGTCTACAAGTAAAGAAAGATTGCTGAAAAAAAACTTTTAAAATTGTAAAGTCCATTTCGAGCGTTTTTTCTTCAAAAAATAATCCTTCTCTCTTATAAGAAGAATGGCACTTGTACCAGCAGATTTTCCTGCAAGAGTAGCTTTGTGTCGATGGATGCAACGAAATTGAGGTGGAAAGGAAAGAATAATTGTTCAAGTTCGATGGGCAATTTTTTAGAAGCCATATCGAACTTCACAAATCCATATTGGACTGATGAGAAACTACCATGCAATAGTTGAAAGCCGCATCAACACCAGTTTTCAAATTATAATAAGAATTGTTGCCGAAATTGATGAAAATTTTTTCCCGCGAGGCTTACTGGAGACGTTTTATTGCAATTTTCTTGACTGACTTGCTACACCTAACGGAAATATTCCATTAAATTACGATCGAAAATGTATTTCACGCGACGGCGCTCCAGCTCATTTCAGTTTTAGTTGCTCGTAACTATTTGAAAGTATAACCACGCCGTTGGGTAGGTCGAGGAGGTACAAAACATTGGCCTCCGGGGTCAGACCTAAATGCATTGGATTTCTCCTTGTGGGGTCACTGAACATTGCTTATACAGAAACGTTGAAAGTCAGAAGATTAAGGGTCGCATAATCGCTCTTGTGACCATGGAACACACAACGGTTATTAACGTGTCCGAATCGATGGTTGGCAGAATAGAGGCCTGTTTTGCCGCTGGGGGTGCTCATTAACATAGTTATTAATTAGGCCATGCTTTGTACTTATTTTGTGTATATTTCTTGCAAAATTGTAGTGTTTTATAATAATAAATTGATGAATTCGTTATTCCTTTCCAATTTGTTACTTTTAGTATTATGTTTAATAGGTTTCATCCCTTGATCTTGAGAACGAGGCTTTTCTGTGAATGTTATTGAACATATTACTTATATTTATGTGAAGGATATCTACTGATTTTTCTAATTTACGAAGACACCTATAATATATTATATATATATATATATTATATATATATATATATAAATATATATATATGATATATATATTTATTATATAATAATATATTATAATATTAATTCTATATATATATATATTAATATATATTATATATTTAATATATATTTATTTCAAGATTTCAAAGAGTAAACATCCGCATACGATCCACATCCGCATCTTCATCTATTTAAGATCATCCGCATCCACATCCTTCCCTCTTAGATGATTGATCAGCACCATCCCCAGCGTATCGAACAGTCAACTTTGACATCCGGTCATAACTAATAATATATATATTATTATATATATAATATATATATATATAATATATATATATATATATATTAATATTTATTATTAATATATATTTTATATATTATTTATATATATATATATTTATATATATATATATATATATATATATATATATATTAAATATATTATATATATATATAAAAATAAATTTTTAAATAAATTATACATAAAATTTATGTAAATATCACACCTATATATATATATTATTATAAATATATATATATATATATTATATTATATTATAATATATATATATATATATTATATATATTATATAATATATATATATATATTATTATTTAATAGAAGTATATAGATATATATAATATTTTAATATATATATATAATATATATTTATAATATATATAAATGAAGGTGACTCCAGGGTCAATGAAAATATTCTTCTGACGCTTCTGCATACTCTTTTCACGAGGCATCACAATATGATTACTCAAGAACTTCATGACATGAACCCCGACTGGGAGGACGAAAAGCTCTACCAGGAAACGAGGAGAATTGTCATTGCTCAAATCCAGCATATTACCTATCACGAGTATTTGCCGAGCATTCTAGGCAAGTAGAATTAATTAGTAGAAACGGTAATAATAATAATAATAATAATAATAATAATAATAATAATAATAATAATAATAATAATAATAATAATAATAATAATAATAATAATAATAATAATAATAATAATAATAGGTCCACACATTTCTTACGGCCTGAAAATAAGTCCAGAAACATCTGGAAAATACTTTAACGGTTACAGCCCAGAAATTCATCCTGGACTTGCCAACGGATTCGCAGGAGGTGCCTTTAGGTTCGGCCACAGCATGATACAGGTAAAACTGAATTACAAAATTATAATTCAGACATTCGAATATTTAAATTAGGCTTTTTCCCCAATGGGATAAATTTTAACCTAACCTAACCTTAACCAATCTAACCTAACTCAACCTAACCTAACCTAACTGGACCAAACCTAACCTCTTGCTTTTATTGTGATATTTTAATCGAATTACTATTATCTTTAACAATTTTTTTTTTTCTTCAATAATCGTTTCATCCACTACTAAAATAACTTTTTACTCTCCTAAAGGGATTAATTCAGTCGATAGATACAACAGGAAAGAGCGTCCATTTTGAACAGCTTAGAAAATACTATTTTAGTCCATTTGCTTTGTATGATCCAGATACGATCGGGAGCCTTGTTAGAGGACAAGTTTCACAAATGAGCTCGGCAGTGGACCCTTATTTCACAACACAGGTATCAAAGTTTGTTACATTTTTTGTGATGAAATATAAATATAAATGGTAAGATGCAATAAATAGTTTCCAAAATTTTAAGAGGAAAGTAATTCCCGAATGCAGCATTCCTATCACGAATAGAATTAACTCAAGAATCATTAAATTTAATTGATATAGAACAAAATGGGACGAATGCATCGACTCTATGTCAGAGAATTCTAGAAAAGATTCTCAGTCAATCCATTTTATTGCTTAGTCACCTTAGTATACTCCAAAACTCCAAATAACGAAATACCTGGCAACTTTGTTTTTCTTCGTAAATCCAAGAATTTACCATTTTTGGGGCACAAAAAAAATAACACCAAAAACACATTTGACACAAAATTATTAGCTTCCTATTAATTATTTTCTCTGAATATTTTATTTCCACTTAAATCATTCACTAAATATACATATACCGTATTTAATAATCGTTTTGTAAGTAGGTTAAATATTTTTAACAGAATCTTAAGAACGTGTAAAGTAATTTCGCGCTATAATTTTAATATGTGAGCTATTTATTTTGGGCTTAATCGTTTTGGTGTACCCTCAGCTAAAAAAACGTCATTAACTGATCAACCAGTCTGTTTCAATTGTCTCATCTTTCCCGTTTGTTAGTTACTTATCATCAAGTAAATCTTTTTAGGTGAAGAAATTCAATCACATGAGGAATCATTCTATGTTGTAGAGTGAGTGCTAAAAAAATTAACTTCTTTTTGAAAATGTAATATAGTTTTTGTGTTAAAGCAGCAACTTGCCGCAAAACGCTTCCGGTAAACAATACAACTCAATTTTGGCTAAATTAAGATGTGTCCTCATAGTATTAATATTTCAAAATAAACTGAGTTCTATCTTTGCAACTTTTCCATTTATTAAAGTAGAAAAGTTTGATTTCTTAGGTTCCAAAAGATACGAGCCATGATTTGAAAGTTATAAAACTATTTGTTAATTTGTTTGCAATGGGGATAATAATGTCAGTGTACTGGCATGTGTTTTGCTATCAAGTGTGGAAATCTGATATCTATGATTCGTCTTTACAATCAAGTGATCTACAAATTCATCGTTATATTGATGAAAACATTCCAAACGGCACAAGGTAGCACAACTAAAAAGTTGTGCAGTGTGATTTCAGAATTCGTACCAATATTTTTGCACTTTTTTTTTTTTTTGAAGTTGTGGGTGAATTTATCTTCGTAATTTAAAGAAAAGAATAAATGAGCATATTTATAGATGTTCAATTTAGCTTTCGTTAAACTGAATCATGGTGTCGGTATCATCATCCTCTTCCAGAAAAATCTTTCGCCCAGTCAGTGCAACCCGTATCTTGCTTTTTTCTCTCATTTGACCTCCTATGCTGTTACTGGAGATTCAAAGGATCTGGATGCCAAACCTGTTACCTACTAGCTATGAATGATTTATCATTGTACTAAGTAGTAATCTCCATAATAACTATGTATATAAAAATGAGAAGTCCCCAGATATACAACAAACGCAAACATATACTAAAGACAACTTATCTCAACATCACGACAAACACTCGTCCATGAACACAACATTAAAGAGTTTCGTACATTTAGGAAGTAAACCAAAAAATATCAAAAATGTGAATTTCGGGCTACCTCCCCTCCCCGCTCCAACGTTGTGATGAGGATACGTACTTAGTTAAACATTAATGAGTTATTAAAGAACAAAGTGAATTCGTCCCACAAAGGTAGGTGAGTATATGATTAGATGCTATAGTAGGGTATATGTAGTATATTATGGTAAGTTATATGAGAGGTAAATATATATGATATAGTATATATATAATTATATATATATATATATAGTATTATGTAATTATATGAGTATTGATATATATATATAGGATATAATATAGGATAGTATATAGTAGTATATATATATAAGCGAGATATATATATTTATGATAATTTTTGTTATTATTACTGTGTTAATGTAAATGACATTGATTATAGAAAAGAGATGAGTAGTTACCACTTAGTATTAGTTTACCGATATTGATTCAGATGTTACTTGTTAATGTGACTCATATATTCGTTAGCGTAAAGGTATGTTATGTTCTTGTCTTACGGGTATATTAGTTGACTCTTAGCTGACGTTAGAAACTTATTTAGCAATCTTACTCGTTAGTAAGTATGATAGTTAGGTTATGGTTCTTTGTTATGTTGATATCCGTTGATAAGCTATGGACACTTTGTTAATTTAGCATTGATTCGTAGTTCAATCAGTATGTTAGTTAGGTTATGATATGATAAATTTTTGTAAGTGATAGTATGTAATGTTAAATTGCATTGATATGATAGAAAGTAGGGAAGTAGTACGTTTGCGAGCAATGGTAGCTAGTTACCGATAGTCATCAGTGTACTTTGCATTTTTGGCCATTAATCTACTAGAGTATGTTAGTTCTTAGTTTAGGTATATTAAGTAGCTTACTAATGCGAAAACCTTTATGTAGCATTAATCAGAGTTCAGTATTTAGTTAGGTTAATATGTTAAATTATACTAGTAGTTTAATTATTAATTAAACATATGATATGTCATTATACTGTGATTAAATGCGAGATAGGAAGTATTTTGGCAATGTTAGTTACTTACCCCCTACCGTTGAGTAGAAAAAAGAACTTTGAGTAATGAAAGCAGTTATTCGTAATTAGGTTGTTTTAGATATGTTAGGCATGTTATGTTCTTAGTTCAAGTTAGCATTTATTAGTTGGTCAGTGCGAAGTTAGGTTAGGTTATGATAAATTTTAGTTAAGTTTTTTTAAATATTGCTATACCTAGGTAAAATTAGCATTGATATGTTGGAAAAGTGGAGAAATGATTTGAGTTATTTAGTTTATAACAATGTTAGTACCTTTACCTTTAAGTACAGAGAACTTTGTTAATGTTAGCAGTTATTCATACATATGGTATGTTAGGCATTTGTATTTTATATTAGTATTCTTAGTTCAGGTTTATTGTAAGTTGTTAACTTTGCTAATGATAGCAGTTTATTCGTACGACGGATGTGTTAATTATGTTAGGTTCTTAGTTTAGCTTTACTGATGATAAAACTTTATGTTAGCATTTATTCGTTGAAGTATGATATTAGGTTGTTCTTGTTTATGTTGATATTTGTTGACAGGCTAAACACTTACTGTGTTAGCATGTTATCGATTCAGTATTAGTTGTATGATATTATTCGTTGTGGCCTTATGATAGCTAGGCAATTATAATAAATTTTTGTAAAATTCTTGTAAATGTAAAATTAACATTGATACTGTTAGAAATATGTTTAGAGTGAATGTGTGAATAGGTTAAATTTGTAGTAATGTTAGTACTTACTGTGTTAATAGGGAAACTTGCTAAAGTTAACAGATATTCCTGACATAAAGGTATGGTATAGTTTGTGTTTACATTATGCTATTAGTTCAGGTAGTTGTAGGTAATGTAGTTACTTTACCGTTGTTTAGTAGGAAACTTTGTTAATGTTATCAGTTATTCGTGTTTGAGGTATGTGAGTTTGCTTGTTGTACATTATATTCGAGTTCAAGTTATGATATGTTAGTTTATTGTTGTGAAAACTTGATATTTAGCATTTATTCCCGGCAGTAAGAATATAGTAAGCGTTAAAATAGAATCTTTTGTTAAATATTACCTAGTTAATGTAAATCAATGAGACTTTGAATGTTAGAATATCGTATGTTAGCTGCTTTACCATATTGTGCAGTAAACTTTTCGGTGTTGACAGTTTATTCGTGCGTAAGGTTGCTAGGTAATTATAACCTTGTTTCTTAAGTTCAGTTATGCTATGTAGTATATAAGGTTAAAAGGACAAATATCTAAAGAACGAACCGCTTTTCTTGTTTTATATGATAAATCTTTGAATTATTACTATGTTAATGAAAACATATCATTGTTAAGTAAAACTTGAAAAAGGTAAATAAACTTCTTTTTTAGGTAGTTAGTACTTTGTTGTTTAGAGCACTAAAATTATTTTCATGTTTCGTATTGATATTTTATGAAAGGGGGCGGTGCCTAAAATGGGAATAAACCTAAAAATATTTCATGCTATCTTCTGAAAGGGGTGGAGCTTAAAATGAGATAACCCTAAAAATATTTCATGTTACCTTCTAGAAGTTAGTTAGACGTTACTATTGCGTAATGTTCTGTAATACCTTAAAATTCATCAGGTTTTAATAGTCCTTTTGAAAATACTGCGTTAAGCGTAGCAATGATTAATGTGCTGTGTATGTGTGTGTATCATATTCTTAGTCAGTGTATATTAGGTATAGGTTTTCGATAAAATTTTTGTTAATGTATTACCATTTATGTAAAAAACATTGAAATGAAGAGATATGCCTTGAAAAGTGTGAATAAATTACGTTTTGCATGTAATGTTATTTACTTTACTGTTATTAAGTTTGGAAATTTGTTCATATTTGCAGTTTATCGTGCGCAATTCATTAGATATGTGTTGACATTTATGTTCTTAGTTAGGCATATATATTGTAGCTTTATTGATGTGACACTTTGTTACGTTAGTCAATATCGTTGCCAGTAGATAGATGTGTTAGAGTCAATGTAAATTGTTTTAGTTTATTTTAATTAATTACTTAGGGAATTTTTTAATTAACAAAAAACTTATATTTTGTTATGTTTACATAAAATTGATACTCTATAAAAATGACCGAATACAATAGAACAGTATATAAATAGAAAAAATAGATCATTGAAGGGTGAGAGGGGGGTCGTTTGATTTTACTGATTACTGATTACTGCTTAGGGTCAGTAAAACATTACTATTTTACTATATATTTTATTCGAAGAGCTTTTTTGCTATGTTTATACAAAATGATACCCAAAATATGACTTGAATCAAAGATTAATTAGATCATGTAGGATCATGAAGGAGGGTGGTGGGTCTTTGGTTGATTTACTGAATTTTACTATTTACTGGCTTTGCAGTCTTATCAACACAATCAGTAGTATATCAGCACCTGAACCTGTAAACTCCGTATAAGCAGAAAATACTTTAAACAATGGAAACTATGCACTCTGAAATAAAACAAGTTATTGCCTATTCTAATTGTTTAAAAAAATAAAACTAAAAAAAAAATAAAGTTTAAAATAAATTAAATAAGTAAAATTAGAATAAATAAAAAAAGTTTTAGACAAATTAATTTTTAAAAATCAATAAAATTAAAAATAGATAAAAATAATAAAACTTTGGAAATAAATAAAAGTTAAAATAAAAACAAACTAAAAACAAAAAAACATAAAATGGATATTTTGAAAAAAATAAAGTTTGAAAAATAAATTTAAATAAGTAAATAAAAATAAGTTTTAAAACAAATAATAACCTATTATAAATCCATCTCTTCTTAATAATTTAAACCAATATAATTATAGTCTGAGGAAATACTAGTACATAGACTTTCTTAAATAATTCCTTCATCTTTATTTTTAAATAAACTTATAAAATTTCCAAGTATTTATTTCAGTTGCATGCATATCAGACTCAAAAGATATAACAAGATTTGAGGCATTAACGGTCTCTTTCTTCAACAGCTTGACTTTTCAAACAATAAAAAGGAACACCTGTACAGTTTAACATATATTCATGTGATAACAGTAAGTCTGTTATTTAGGCTGAAGATACAAAATATATAAGAAAGGATATAAAGACTAATTTAATAAACTCTTTGTGCTAAGGTTAACTTATATTGTACGATATATATATATATTTAATGTGCTCATTGAATATTAATATTCTATATTAAACGAATATTTACTTAACTCCGTTAACCGACCGGCTCCTGCTATCAGTGCAGGTTATGGCTCATTGCTGGACACTTGAGATTTCACTATCCTCTTCTTCCTATCCTCCATCAGTCTTCCTCTTTGTCACCGCATGTCCGTGCGACTCTTCTGAGACCTCCCCGTTTGGGGGTCCCAGACATCCGTTAGACATGAACTATCTTATTCAAGATCTACGATCTTATAACACATATACATTGAACCAAATGGGGTTAAAGGAATGTATTTACTAACGCACGCACTGACCTCCAACACCCCTGCAGGTACCTACTTCGGACTCCTTCATTTTTGATCCTGCTTCCTCCTTACTCTTCTTCCTTCCTTCTCCTTCTTCCTACCTTCCGCTTCTGTTTTGCACTCCGTGAATTTCTTCTTCTTTAATTTCAAGGGATCCCCTCCGGGGTGTCCCCAGACACCCTTTACGAACTTTAAAATTTTCATATTTGAGATCATGACCTATTAACAATATTTTATACCCAATATTGTATATTGTGCAAATAATGTACCAAGACTTCGGCCACCGCAACCGGCTCTAGCACCGGGCCGACTCCGATTCCAACTCTGACTCTGAAACCTGCTATCTCCAAATCATCCTCTTACGGTCATTCTATATTTTAGGGCCAACCCTCCCGCTCGTGGTGGTGCACGGACACGTAACCTCGTCGTGGTTACGTCGCTACCTGATGGACTGCTAAATTTTATCGAGGTACGATAACCCTAATCCTAACCCTTGTGAGAGAGATTAATTTCCCTATGGTGGTTATATATATATATATATATAATAATTATATATAATTATATAATAATTATATAAAGATATAATAATAATATTATATATATAATAATAATATTAAATAATATATATAATTTATAATTTAAATATGGATAAAAAGATAGATAAGAGAGGAGAGAGAGAGAGAGAGAAGAGAGAGAGAGAGAAATGAGAGAGAGATGAGAGAAGAGAGAGATGAGAGAGAGATGAGAAGGAGAGAAGAGAAGAAGAGAGGAGAGAAGAGAGAGAGAGATGAGAGAGATAGAAACTGATAGGTAGGAAGTGGATCACTATGACGATATATCGAATGAAATTTTAAAAACAGTATATTTCCTTTCGTTATACTTCTAATGTAATAATTCAACAAAGCACGGTAAAAAGACATGATTTAAACGTCGATTTGGGGGTAAACATCGATAAATCGATTGGATCCGAAGCCAATAAATATCTATCGATTCATTTAAAACCTATCTAGTAACCAAAAAGCCCAAAAAACCTTTTTTGGGGGGGGGGGGGGGCCCTAAAAAACCCCTTTTCCTTCTTGAGTTAAACCTCTGAGTTCAGGTTAAAAACCTACGAAATCGGTCTCCCAGACCTTAAATTATGGCTAAACCGACCTAAGGAGACTTTATCCTTGACCCCTTAACTTTTTATAAGTCCAAAATCAATAATTTTCACAATTTTTTTTTATTATCTAGATTAATTTAGAAAAATTCCTTCCGAACATCATGATGGTAATTATTTTTAAAATTCTAAATGGTTTTTTAGATAACTGAAATTTATTAGAGAGTGGTGGCAACTGTAAAAAAATTCTAATATCCAGTCCAAAGAAATTGTAATTCCAGCGTTGTTTTAGACGTTAAAAAAAGTTTATTGATATAATTATAGAAAATCTATTTTTTTTTTTATATTTCTTAAAACTTCCCACCCATTCTTCGGTTTTACCAGTCAAATTAAATGAGCCGTAGCTGTGGCCAGATCCGGAGCCCGGACCGGAGCCGGAGCTTGTGCTGGTGCCGGTGCCGGAGCAGATCCTGGGTATAAATATTTTTTCAAGAAATTAATTTTAGATGAAAAATTTATGCCAGAAAAACGTACTAAACAATTTCAAATGTGCAGAATTTCTTATCGGATCCGCATCGCGGATTCTGACGGAGCCAAATCCCACAGCCGGGCCGAAGCCGGAGCCCGGAAGCCGAGCCCGGCACCCGGAGCCAAGAGTATGAAATTTTTTCAAAAAATATTTTTAGGATTTGAAAAATCATTGCCGAAGACGGTGCTGGAACACCGAAAAGCCTTTAGTCGACCGGAGCAGAAGCCGAAGTCATACCAGATCCGGAACCGGAGCCGCGGAGACTGCGTATGAATTTTTTTCGGGAAACTATTTTTTTGGTGAAAAATTTATTGTCAGAGACGTGGTACCGAACAATTTATCAAATACGTGCAGAAACTCTCATAGCCGAGATCTGAGCCGAAGCCTAAGCCGAAGTCGAGCCGGATCCGGATCCGGCCGGATCCGGTATGAATTTTCTTCAGAAATCTATTAGGTGAATATAAAATTTTATTCCAAAAGCGTAGATTTAAAAATGTTCAAATAGTGTAGAACATTAGTCGGATCCGGTTAGCCGAAGCGAATAGTAGTATCCCGGAACGGATCTGGGTATGAATTTTTTTCGGGAAAAATATTTTTGTGAAAAATTATTGTCAGAAGACGTGACCGAACAATTTTCAAATAGCAGAAACCTTAGTCAATCCAAATTATAACAGTAGGTCAGATCGGATCCGGTATCCGGACCAGATCCGGGTATGAATTTTCTTCGGAAATACATTTTTTTGGAAGGAAAAATTATATTGTCTAAAACGTAGCCGAACAATTATTAAATAGTGCAGAAACCTCAGACGGGTTTTTCTGAGGTGAAAAATTTATTTCAAGGAGACTAGCTAACATGCCAAATTAAGTCGTAGAAATATCGACTAGGTCGGATCCGGAGCGAGTACCGGAGGCCGGATCCGGAGCCTAGATCTGGGTATGAATTTTTTTCGCGGAAATAATTTTTTGGGGAAAAATTATTTTAGAAAGCGTGCCGAACAATTTTCAAATAGTTGCAGAATCCTAGTCGGGTCCGGAACCGAAGCTGAAGTCGGATCCGAACCGGAATCCGATCGCTGGTATGAATTATTCTTCAGAAAATATGTTTTTTTAGATGTGAAAAATTTATTTCAAGAAAACGTTAAGCAATGTTCAAATAGTGTAAAAATAATTAGTCGGATCCGGACCGAAGCCGAATTCTATCCGAGCCTGTATCCGGAGCCGGTCCGGTATGAATTTTTTTCGTGAAAATTTTTTGGTAAAAAATGATTAGAAGAGGAATTTCCCGAAAAATATATTACCAAAATAGTGCAGAAACCTTTAGGTCGAATCCAGAGCCAAAGCTGAAGTCGGAGCCGGATCCGGATTCAATAGACGAAATTTTCCTCTTATGCACAAAATTTTTTATTTGGAAAATTATTTTCTAAGTGAAAAATTATTTACTTTTCGAGACAGTTATTGAAAAATTACGAAATAGTCTTAGAAACACTAGTTCGATCCGAATGTGCGTATCCGAGCCGTATCCGAGCGGATCCGGGTTATGAATTATTTATCGGAAATATTTTGGTGAAAAAAGTATGCAGAAAGCAACGGCCGAACAATTTTTAAATATGTGCAGAAACTAGTCGATCCGGAGCCGAAGCTGTAGTCCGGTATGCCGAGCCGGGATCCGGACCGATCCGATCCTGGTGATGAATTTTCTCAGAAAATATTTTTTAGGCTGAAAATTTATTTCAAGAAGATGTGCTGAACAATTCAAATAGTCTGGAAACATTAGTCGGATCCGGAGCGAAGCCGAAGTCAGATCTGAGCCGGAGCCGAGCCGGATCCTGGGTATGAATATTTTCGGGAATAATATTTAGTGAAAAATTATTTCAGAAAACATGTGCGAACAATTTTCAATATGTGCAAGAAACCCTTATCAGACCGGAGCGAAAGCCGAAGTCGTATCCGGAGCCGGAGCCTGGGTGAAATTTTTTTCGAAAAAATTTTTAAGGTTAAAAAATTTAATTGCCAGAAGATCTGCTGAACAATTTCAAATAGTGCAGAAACCTTAAGTCGGATCCGGAGCCGAAGCCGAGTCGGAGTTGGATCCGGATCCGATCCGGATCCTCGGTATGAATTTTTGCAAGAAATATTTTTAATGAACAAAATATTATTCCTAAGACTTACAAAATGGTTTTCTAATAGAACAGAAACTCAATTTCATCCGGAGCCGGATCTGAATCCAGAGTTGGTAAATCATAGAATCTAGTTGTAAATATTTCAAATAAATATTTTTAGTAGTGAAAAATTATTGCCAGAAGACTTGCGAATAAATTTACAAATAAGTCAAGAACCCTTTAGTCGAGCCGAAAGCCAATTCGAGCCGGACCGAAGCCAGGAGCCGGACCGGATCCTTTGTCATTGAATTTTTGTCATTAAATTACTTTTTAGGAGGAAAATATATTGTCAGAAGACGTGAATAATTTTCAAAATGTGCAAATTCCTTTAGTCGATCCGGATCCGGAGTTTTTTTCCGGATCCACTTTGGGAGTATTGAAATTTTTTTTTTGTTCGAAAAATATGTTAATGGAAAAAGTATTTACCAGAAAGACATGTACGAACAATTAAGTTACAATGCATTATATCCGGTGGTAAGCCGGAGCCGGAGCCGAGCCGGAGTCGGAGACCTGAGAGCCGGAGCCGGAGAATTTTTTGAGATAATATTTTGTTATTCAAGAATATTTTGAGTTAATATAAAAGATGACCAAAAAGAAGTGCGCAGCAAGGTGCAAAGAGAGAAATATACCCGGAGCCCGGAGCCGAAACGAAATTAAAAGAGAGTGAGTTAACATGGGCGTAAGGAAATTATTGATAGAGAGATATATAAGAAGTAAGTGAATTGTTGAGCGAAAATTCATTATGAGAAGCACAATCACATGGTTCGATATTTAAGCTGTAGTGACATAAGAAGTGATGATGATAGATGAAGAGAGAGAAGAGATGAGAGGAGAGATATAAAGAGATAGTATATAGAATAAATAGATTAAGAAAGAAAGAGATAAGAGAAAGATATATAATAATATAATATATTAGATAATAGATATAGATATATAATATATAGATATATAATATATATATATATATAATATATATATATATAATATATTAATATAATATATATAATATATATATATATTTTATATATATATATATATTATATATAAATTATATATATTATATATATATAATTCCTAGTCTTCTAAATATAGAACAAATCATGAGAGAGCTATAGGTTATACATCTTCTTTGAACATAGCAAAAATATCCTCAACTCATATCAATCATCCTGAACTCATACTCATACTCCAACCATAACCACGTGAAAAGCACACATTCAAATGCTAATAAGTCTCTCC
>JABUQX010124313.1:5000-20478 GCA_015478945.1 Trachelipus rathkii | reverse complement strand
TCTTTATTAAAATCCTGTTATAGGGAGATTTTTAAAAAGTTAGCGAAAATCTTTAAGAATCTTATTTTCGTGGAACACTTGACTGTAAACAAATATAAGCTGGTATTAATAAACAAATGTAAATATATGCTAACGTCTAATTTAATCACTCAATAAACTGATTAAATCAACATCAATAAACTGTATGTGGAAAAATAAAATAATACAAAAGTGTTAAAGGAGATATATTTAAAATTTTTAGCGATCGATAATCATCATTAAAATTATCAGAACAGCTGAAAATTCGAGTAAATTAAAAAAGCGAATTCGTTTATATTTTTCTCATTTAAAGCCAATTTACTATCAAAAACTGCTAAAAATAATGGCACGTAGTAAATTTTATACAAAATACATTTGCATAAGAAGGTTAATAAAACGTATTAATTAATATAAGAGCCAAACTTTCCAATGTTTACACCAAAATTCATTGAAGATTGATGTACTGAAAATTTAAGTTAGAAATTTCCATTTTCAATCTTTAATTTTCGCTGCAGAATGCCAAATATTGCTGTAGTAGCTTTTAAAGCTTTGTAAGTTTGTCCTCTCAAATCCCATTTTGTTCATTTTACTTAAGAGTATGTCTTGATTTTCCTCATTTTTCCAAAAGTCATAAATAAAATAGCAAAAACATTTCTTAATTTAATTATTTTTTAAACTTTTTCGGTTAAACAAATGTATGCATCAGAAGTTGAGCGTCCCTTTCCTAGATTCCAAATGTGAACGAGATATTGTTGTTGAATTAAAAGTTATATTGTTAGAGCTAGATTGAATATTATCTCTCTCAAAAAATTTAGCTTAATCGTATCTCTTTTAACTCATACAAAGCTATTGTCTGTAATCTTGCTTGGAAGGCTTCTTTTTAGTATTTGGGATCACTTGTCTGACTTTGAAAATATTGAAAAAAATCTGTTAAAATTGATCTCATTGAAACAAGTGTTTAAAGCGTGTGCTATGATAGCAGCGAATAAGAGGATGTGGTAGGGGGATAAAATAAACATCACCGTATCTTTTGGGTTTTTTTATCCGCGCGGAGTTTACCTTAAGGCTAGACGCTATTGAACAAGGAGGAATAGAACTCTTATAATAATAATAATAATAAAAAAATAATAATAATAGTAATATATAATAATAATAATAATAATAATAATAACAAAAACTAATAATAATAATAATAATAATAAAATAATAATGAATAATAATAATAATAATAATAATAAATATTAGTAATAATAATAAATGAATAATAAAATAAATACATTAATAATAATAATAATAAAATAATACATAATAATAATAATCAAAATACATAATAATAATATAATAATAAATAATATAATAATAACTAATAATAATAATAATAATAATAATAATAATAATAATATTAAACATATGAATAATAATAACTAATAATATAATAATAAGAATAATATGCATAATAATAAAATAATATAATAATTAATTAAAATAATGAATCAATAATAATTAATAATAATAAAATTAATAATAAATAGGTATATAATAATAATAATAATAAATAATTAAAAAAAAGTAATAATAATTAATTAAAAAATAATATTAAGAATTTAAGATAAGGAAGAAAATGAATTAAAAAAAGAACGAATGAAGAAAACAAGTGAATTTTCAGTAATGAAAATAAGAATAATAATGAATAAATGATAATAATTAAGAATAATAAAGAAATAATGGAGAATGAATAAGAAATGAATACAGAATTGTAATACACAAGAGGAAGACAATGAAAAGAATAAGGACAGAGAAGACAAATTAGAAAAATTATTGGGGAAGGGCAACCGGACCAGGATGCAATTAATTATAAAATAGTGGAAGCTGCACCACCAATGAGAGAGTGAAAAACTGGCGAATAGATCGTGCGGTACTCGAGAGAGGAGGTAGAAGAGAGAAGAGAAGAAGACCCCACATAAAAAAAAAAAACAACAAAAAAAAAAAAAGACGACCGAGCAGCGGAATAAGAATCGTCAATCTCCAAGATGCTGATGAGGAGAGACGAGAAGAGAAGAGAGAGAGGAAGTGCGACGAGAAGAGAGAGAGAGGACTGGCGCAGAGCAGACGAGAGAGAGATAGCGGCCGAAACATAGTTTAACAGTGGCTCGGATATAAATATCTTGTCAAAGAACATTACGTGCGAAATAAGCAGTGTACTCTCAGCGACGTTTCATTATTTTCGAAGAGTTTTTCTATGTTATGTGTGAGTTTGGTTGATAAACTGCTGCAGTCAATAAACCTTATTGTTGACAATATATTATAACTCTTTACAGACGATCTTCAATTGTTGGACATTAAATCATCAATGACGAAGTTTTATTCATAAATTAATATTCAATGTGTAATGAATCTATCTACTCCCTGTTCTTGCTTGCCCAAAGCAGGATGACCACAGTTGCCAAGGAATATTCCCATGCACGACAGTTTGCTATTCAGCCATTTAATAACTAATTAGAAACATATCAATGACATGCTAATATTCTTTCTCTCCTCTATTAAATTATCTTCTGACGACCCAACTGCCGTTTTGCCGTTTGGTAAAGTTGAATTTTAGAAAATGGGCCCTAAAATATGTCTTAACGAACGAGTTCATGACTCCATAGCACTATTTAGTCATATTTATATTATAGGTATAATATATATATACTTATATTATACATAATAACTGAAGATTTGTTAATAATTATACCTATAAATATAAATAGAAAAGATACAGTATGTTACTTTCAGATATGTATTTTACTTGCTAAAATATTTACTAAGAGTATATAATAATACTATATATAGTCATATATATTATATATATATCGCAAAATTTTCGGTATATACCGACTAATAATATCATATCTATCACATATATATAGAAGTTAATACATAAGTAGCCTACATTATAATATATATATATTATATTATATATATATAATAGGTATTATCTATCTGTAGAGCTTATACTTATAACTATAGTATATAGCTACTTAGATAGCTAAGGACTATATATCTATAATATATAATATACAATAAAAAATAGTGGGAGCCGACGCAAACCGCAGAGAGGAAACGATGAAGATCGGCAGACGTTCGCGCCCCTCAATTCGAAGACCGACTCACAGCCCGTCGATGACAAGCCACCGGGATAAGGGCCGGCGAAAGCTCAAGGCGACGCCACAAAGAATATCGTCTTAACATACTATACTAGCCTAGATATACTATGAAAGAAAAAGTAGCAAACTATACAAGGAAAACAACACACATACATCCATCATCTGCGGTCTGAACACCACATTAAGACTCGTCCGTCCGACCGCTCTGATCATCATTTACGATAGGTGTACCTATGTTCGTCTCCTCTCCGTACCTACCAATACAGACTGCACTCCGTTGACTAACCTATACTCCTCCGGCACTCAAACTTACTCTCCGCTTGATACGCTCCCCTATAGCTACCCAAGAGCACCATATCTTAGATCATACTGCCTACTTACCTCCATATATATATTAGTTATATTACTATTATTATACTATTTAATTATTTTAATATAATATGCTACTATATATATTCAACTTATGTATGATATAAGTCCTATTCTATATATATATTATTTATATATATATTATAAATATATTATTCTTATATTATATATATATATATATATAATTTATATATATAATATGATATATATATAATATTATATATATATATATAATATATATTATTATACTATAATATATATAACTTATTATTTATATATATATATATCTATACTTTATTTTATATATAAATATATTATATATAGATTATTAAATATTATAAGTATATATATCTATATATGATATAATATAATATATATATATACTATATATATATAGTATATAGTATATTATATATAATATATATACTACTATGTATACTTACATGAATAGGAATTTCCTTGGGCTACTTTAATTAAAGTCAAAGATTATGTATTATTTGTGTTGAATAAGGACTAAGTTTGATATTTACTTTTTGTTACCAAATCTTATAACAATTACACTTTATATAATGCATAATAAGTCTAATGGTAAAAATGTAAATTTTTTAAAGTTCTGGTGAATATTGAATAATATTTCAATATTTTTTGGATAAAGGGTAAAAGCAAAGTTTTACAATTTTGCCCAAAAAAAAAAAAAAACAGAATTTATATTTTTCTGAAAATTATAAAATATTTATAAATGTTCATAATTTTGGGGGGAAATTTTTACCTTTTTTTAAGAATATTCATATTTTTATGAAAATAAAAAAAAAATATTATTTCTATGCGGGAAAATCGTTTCGTTACAAATTTATATAATTTGGTTAATATTTATTTATATGAATATACCAATACAGCATTTTAAAAAAATATATATTATTAAAAATAAAATTTAAAATAATTTATTAAACATTTAAAATACTTTCCTATTTCTTTTCGTATAAAATATTTACTAAAATAAATTCAAAACATTTTACAATATAAGATTAATCTTTAATGGACCTTCGTGATACCTGTAAACCTGCTGACCGTATACTGCAAACCTGCTAAAATATTGTTGCGTATCATATATAATATAGCGTGAGAATCCGACTGCATAGCTAATAAATTAATAATTATATTGTTCTCAAAACTGAAAAGTTGAAAAAATTTATTTCCTTTTCAAACTGTTTTCAATAAAAGAAGAAACTTAAAAAATTGAAAATTGAAAATTGAAAATTAAAGTTAAATTAAATTAAATTAAAATTAAAATTTAAATTAAAATTGAAAGATTTCAATCCACAAAAAGAATAAGTTGAAAAATTAATTCACATTTAATTTTTTTTTTTAAATTTAAAATAAAATTAAAATTGAAAATTAAAATTAAAATTGAAAGATTACGATTCACAATAAGAATAAATTGAAAAATTAATTCATATTTATTTTTTATTAAATTAGATTATATAGAGAATAAATTTTCAATTTTTAAAATCTTATTCTTATTATCATCTACTATTAATGTCTTAAAATTTTAACACATTCAATCCTTCAGAAACTTTTATAAGTTTGCTAAATTAATATCGGACATCATGTTTTGTCAAATTATGTGATTTGTAATAATATATATAATATTATAATACTATATATATATTATATAATATATATATATATATATAATATATATAATATATATATATATATATATAATATATATACTATAATATATATAAGTACGTAATATTATAGGTATAGATATACGTAGATATGATATATATATATATAATATATATATTATATAATATATATATATTTATATATATATATTAGAGTATATATTATATATAATATATTGAATATATATATATATACGATATAATATATATAATATACATATATATACACTATATATATATATAGTAAGAGTATATATATATCGAACATTCTATATACTAAATACTTGTATATATATATCTATATTAATATTTTTAATATATATTATATAATATATAATATTATATATTCATATAACAGTATATATATATATAATATTATTTATAGTATAGATATAATATATATATAATATATACTATCGATATCTATATCTAAAACATCGATATTAAATATATCACGAATAAGTAGTAACAAAGACTATATAACAAATAAATAATATATATATATTAATATATATATATAAGTATATATATAGTATATATATATATGTATACAGTATATATATATAAATAGCTATATTATATATATATATATATACTAGTATATAAGTATATATATAATATATATACTATATATATATATATATAATTTATCGATGGATATATATAATCAAATTTCTAAATCATTTTTAACAGCTATATTTATTTTTTTTAAATGAATCTTGCCCCATTATTATTATTATATTAATTATCTATTATTATTATTATTATTATACTATTATTATTATTATTATTATTCATATTATTGATTCTATTATTTCATTATTATTATTATTATTAATCATTATTATTAATTATCTAGTATGTATATTATCTATATATTATTATTATTATTATTATATATTATTTTTATTTGAATTAATTATTATTATTATTATCTATATTGATGATTATTATTATATTATTATTATTCATATTATTATTAATTATTATAGTATTATTCATTATTATTATTTATTATTATATTAGTTATTCATTATTTATATTATTTATAGTATTATTATCTCTTTATTATTTCATTAATCAGTATTATTATGTAATTATTATTATTATTATTATTATTATTATTATTATTATTATTATTATTATTATTATTATTATTATTATTATTATTATTATTATTATTATTATTATTGATTATTATTTTTATATCATTATCATTATCATTATCATTAATCTTAATCATTATCATTATCATTATCATATCATTATCATTAATCCTTGTATCGTTTATTCATTATCATTATCAATTATCCATTTCATTACTGCTATCATTATCGGGGATAATAAATAACTATTAGAGTATATTATCCGTGAAAGTTATTTTATGATATTTTAGCGTGTTCATAATTGGCCATAATAAAACAAACTTCCAAAATAAAAATTTTAAATTTCCAGAAATAAAATTTTTAGAAATTAAAAAAAGAAAAAAAAAAAAAATAAAATGAAAAAAATGAAAAAATCGAAAAATTGAACCAAATGATCAAGGCGACACAAACACACCAGATATCGTTTGACTTTTTATATATTTCTAAAAGACAATCGAACTTTAGGTAAATTACATTTTAGCGGAGTCCTTTGATATGTTCAAATATATTTGCAGATGTAAAATAAAAGTTATCAAAAGTTCTTGTTAGTTGCGATCTCATTTCCACACAACGCTATATATATATATATATACTATATATATATATATACTATAATATATATACTAAGGTAATACTACTTCTCCATATATATTAATATATGTTATATTATATGTAATATATTAATATAATATTAGCACATATAAGGTATATCGTAAATGTATTATATAGATATACTATATTAACAATTATAGTAGTTTATATATATATATAATATAATATATCATATTATATATATTATCATATATATAAGATATATATATATATATACATATATATATATAAATAATATTTATATATATATACAGTATATAATATATATATATATATATATATATATATTATATAATTACTATATATATAATATATATATAAAATATATAAATAACTAGTTATATATAATACTAATTAATATATTGTTAACAACATATATCTTAAAAATAAGTATAGAAAGTATAATAATAAATATAATTATATCTAATATTATTAAATATATTATATATAATATAGTATACTGTAATATATATATAATATATATATTACTATTACATGATAAATCACATATCAATTTCAAGGGGTATAGTATATCTCTGCCAATAATATTACATGAGAAAAAAGAAAATATTACTTTAAAATAATATTTTACAAAAGTGAAAGTTAGTATGTTTATTCAATGCAATAAAGTGATTAGAATTTTTGTTGTAAAGAATAGTCAACGTCAATAGCGGAAAAAATCCATGATTTTAACCACCAAAAAGATGCTAAACGAGAACGGGGAAATCAACGCACCCGCAGCGCCTAATAATGTGGATCCCCGCCAAAGAAAGTATTACCGAGAAAAACAGCAAAATATAGCAAGAGTATAAAACAGGACGGAAGATTACGCTGTTGCTATTATCAAAAAGGATATTATTATATTTAGTGGGAAGTGTAGTCAGTATTATAACATGCAAGAGACACCCCCGATGTTAACTGTACATGGAGACAACCATGTTTCCTTTAACCGACACATTATATATACGGGATAAGACATAGTCTTCAACTATTTGGACTGATGGCAAATTCTTTAACTTTCTGTTAGTAATGTTTTAATTTTAAAGTATAATAAATAATTTTAATATTTGGGCGATGTTACTGCAACCTTAAGAGTGGACATAGAGTCAAGACCAAAGCAACATTTTAAATCAGGGTTTTCTTTACAACTTATTCAAACCTCGTTCGATCCACACTTTAGGTTCTCATATTACATCGTGATTGCCAAATTACAAATACCTATTTGACTTACTGATAATCATTAATTTAGATAATATGTTTAAAATCCGTCATTAAAAATTCGGAGCTGTCTTTAATGATTGGATTGCTTTTTATCGTAAGTTGTTAAAGAATGTTAAATGCAGTTACTATGGTTTTTGAAATACTTAGATATATGACAATTAAATATGATTTTGATAATATTAGCATTTCACTAACTTATATTTTTCTACTATTCCTGAGGTAATGCAAGATAGAATGGCCCTAGTCATTGAACGATTCTAAACGTTACCTTTCGTATATGAGTTAAGTGATGAATCATGTTATAATAGTGCAGTGATGTATTGTTCGCGTGAGCGTATGAAACCTTTAAAATGATGTGTGAGTCATTTTCTTTTGTACACAAGATTTTCGAAGAGGTTTCGATTGATGTATCGTTGACTGTTAGCTATCAGACTTCTTGCATGGTTGAGAGTTGCCAAATTTTAAAAGAACAACTTTTGAGTTACTTTACTGACAATGGACAAATATAGACATAATTCTTTTCCGGATATGTCCATTGAACAGGCTAATCTTACCATAAGCATGAAAGAAAATTTTATGGAACTTGCTGCTGGTGGAATGCTTAAAATAAAACTCCATTCACAGATATTTGACGTCTTCTGTATGAAAAGAAATGAAAAATCTTCCGAGTTTGCAAGAGAAGCTCGGAAACTATAGATACTATTCGCCACATTATAAATGTGTTAAATGTTCTCTTCAGGCAGTTTTCTCTATTGTTTTTAAATGTATTAGTGAAGAATTAACTATGATTATAAATTTTAAAAGAAATTATTATCAAGCACAAGCAGGGTTCTATTCACTTATGACTCGGCCCCGGGCGTATAGGCGGCTATAACGTATTGAACATTATACGAGACGTCTTTGTAGGTTATTGGTCTTCTATACTGTTCTCTGTAGTCCTAGGTTCTAGGATTTCATAATGTCCGGTGGTCTGATTGTACAATACCAAAACATTTCAAGTTATAGATGGAATATACCTTTGGAGTTAAAAAAAACCGTAAAAAATAATGTGTAGGAACTTAATATGAGTAATACAAATTGAAGTTACCATTCGTCATATTGCTGCTAGATCATATCTTTTGAACTTAAAAATCTTATCCACCAAAATCCCAAAAAGAGATCGTGAATATTTTCGAAAAGAAGATAAAAATATTAAGTATAAGTTATTTGATAGAACTTATAGCAGACTAGATATGTATATAGTTTTTACATACTAGGCGTGACATATACAAAATTCATTTGGTATATACATATAGATCAGGATTAATTTTAATTACAATTCTTAAAAAATGGCATTCTTAATACCCGACTTCTAAGATCACCACCCCTTCAATAATCATAATAGTATCAATGGTTATTATACACCCACTGCTCCATGTATAGAATTTCAATAGATATATATACTTTAGCACCATAAAAAACAGTAGGTTATTATAGTGAGGTTATATTATTGGCCAAGTATGGCGCCGGCGCTGCTTCTAAAACTTTATAAGAAGGTAATTCCCGTTGCTACCGCGCTAGTGTGGTCAAAGTTGTAGTCTTGTACGACACAGGCGACTTCTTGCTTATTTTAGTTTGAAAATGTCGGATTGAATGGTATAAGCCGGCGCTTGGCTTACCTTCTATATCCATCATCTAGAGTCGCCAAAATATTTACGACAACGATCTAGTGATAATCTAAAAATAATATAATAACAATTCTATTTTTTTATAAACTCTGGCAATAATTCTATTCATATCTCAATATACAATTGAAATGATGATTAAACTAAGCCAGTAAATTATATACAGTTGATCACTGTATTCAACTCATCGAAACGATAGGATGGTAGGAAAGCGACATAACTTATTGTTTTTTTCTCGCATAAATTTTATAGATAACGGATCTGAGAGAGATAATTTTTTCTAGTACGGCAATACTACTTAAACTAATCTGAGAACATTAATTATGATATCTGGTTTACAAAATTCATATGGATTAATAGCATCATACTAACTTAAATAAAACTGTATCATCCATAGGTATTTTATATAATCATCGGCGTCATCTCTGTGCTGACCATATAGCTTTAGCGTTAACAATTCAAAGTACTAAACTGAATGGTACTCTCTTGCTTAGAATTAATTATCTACTTTCTCGTCTCAGGTGTGGAATTCTCTTAAATCCAATACTCAATAGATTAATTTAAAGAAAAGGGTATATGATTTATAATACATACCATGGACCGAATGCCTGATTACTTGAGGAATTATAATTAAGCATAGAATGGAGCATGCACCAGACGTAATTATAAAGTTCAACTGGCAAAGCATGTAAAAGATTATATGACTCTGCGAAAATTATTAAATCTCGTCTCTGCAATAGTATTAGTTGCTGTTTAGCTCCCAGATACCTATTCATATGATTAATAGTATAAGGTGTTCTTAAAATTGAATTAAATACATGGGCTATAGCGAATTTGGATCGGTCTTTTTATTTAATTTCTCATATTTAACAAGTATTATAAGTATCGTTTCGCTTATATAAAATTAAGGGCAAGTCGGCTTTATCGAGGAGTTTAAGTTTCAACTTGAATACCTCACAGCTTTACAATAGAAAGTATTTTAGTTTTATTTTATTTTACTATGATTCAAATCTCATATGATATATATATAACATTTCGAATTTTCTATTATCTTTATTAACATCAATTATAAAAAAAATTACATCATCATTCTTAATATTTTATTATATATATTTAGAGATTATATTATTTTAATTAATTATTATTTAATTATTTATATTATTATTATTTATGTATTATATTAATTATTAATGATTTGAAGTTCATATATATATATTTAATAGTATCATTGCCACTTAGAATCCTCGACCGAAGATATTATTAACTGTATTAATTAGTTTAATCTATTATTATTATTAAGATATAAATATATATTAATTATAATTTACATAGCTCATTTATATTTATATAATGGTCAAATTAATTAATTTTTGATATATGGGAATTATCTGTGATCATTATAAATATTGACATTATTACTTATATGAGAAGGATATTTTATTAGTGAATAAAAATTGTCAAGCATATATGGCTTAAGTTGAATTTCTGAAGCGCAGAAAGAGTTGAATTTGAAAATTCTAAATCTTACATATATTAAAAAAAGGATAATGCAGATAATTAATTTTACCTAACAAAAGGTCAGTCTCACCTGGTCTTTTCATACGTGATATAGTATTTTTTTTAGTTTAAGAACTCATGATAGCTGACATATTAATAGGGATTGTCGCGCCTCTTGAATATCAGAGGCCACTCTAGATACGAGAAAGGTGAAAGATGATGACCCTAGGCAAGATTTTCGCAAAACCGCTTTCCGTTTGATGATTGGAAGTCGTATAGGTTGATAAGACAAATGGCGGTGAAGCTTCTTGCAACTAATGGGGGGCAAAGCGCCTCTCTTAATCCCGTACTTGTCAGATGCCGCGTGAGCCTCAGCACCACAACGAGTCGACTGGTGAGCGCCTCCCCGGACCCCGTCGTCGTGTTAGGAGGGTATACCTCTCGAGGGGAAGAAGAGCGCCCTATACAGACGAGGACATTCATTCATACATATGCGACAGTCCTGTGAAGCCCGTCATGAGCCGAGGGCTGCAATATCTGCATGATGTAGTAATAAACAGAGCTATGTGAAGATGTATAAGCATCCTGTTATTCTGAGGGGGCGATGGGGGCAGTGAGGGTTGCTCGCGGAGTATTCCTACCGATAGTTTCACGACCTGCTAGGCTCTAGGGGCCGACAACTCCGTTGGAGTGTTACATTAGGTGAGGTGTGTGGATACCCTCTCTAGCTCGCGAGACTTACGGCTCCCCAGTCGGAATACTCGCTGCGAGGGCCAGAATGCTTCGCTGCGCCAGCCCAGCCTAACGATAGGCGGAATGTGGTCATGTCTACGAGACTGCGGCATGTAGGAGGTGGGGCCCGCCCCACAGCTTAGTGCCAGGGGGTCGTTGGCAAAAAAAAGCCAAAACTCGCTACTTGAGATCATGTAATACAAGGCGTATGTTTCGGTAGTTGCCGTTGTACATTAGCACAGGTACAAGGCAATCTTCGTGCTAGCTCGATAGGGTGTCTCACGCGCTCATCCTTTGTTCCTGAGGTGTCAGCCGGGTCGACAGAGTGAGCAGTTTCTCTTGCCGTGCTCGGTGAATTTTATTAGCATGGTTTCGAATTCTGTTTTTTCTCCTTGAAAGTAATTAGGTTTCAGCATAATTCGGCCCAGTATAGGGGGATCAGAAGTGCTTCGTACCCAGGTTATTGTGTACTGACGCACCAGAGGGAGGCATCGGGCGATTAGCAGTTATGTGCGAGTGAAAGTTTTTTATGAGTATGTTAGTTGTAGACTTACACACAGTCGCTCGCAATTTTGAAAAAGGATGCGGGAAGTGCGCCAAATATGATGATGGCCACGCAAAAAGGTGGCGCGCTTAGGGCTATATGGATAATTATTAGCCCGTGATGTATTGGTGAAGCATTTTTCTCTCTATAATCACATCTCGCGCGCATAACAAATGGAAGATAAAGGGGGCCTCATTACTCAGAAACCTGCGTAAAACTTCGACAGTGGACTAATGTCTCGGGCTTTATAAAAAGAATGAGAGCTGTGCCCTATGTGCCTAGCAAATTTCGCGACCTCTCTATTTTCTGCTTTTGTCTTCTATGATAAATCGAGAGTTCTACTCGTCACCGACGTAACTATCTTATTCACTGAGGTTGAAGACGAGTAAGATAATCAAGCTGAACATGTGGAATGGCAACTACTAGGTATTTTATTACTCTCTCCATCCCTTTATTGAAAACATCTCTCACTTCCGCTGTTTTTATGCTTGCGGTTAAGTGAGAGTATGCCGTTTCGATACTCCGATATTTCATTAACTTCCTATCTCATCACTAACCGCCATTTTCGCAGCAACTTGGCACATGTGTAGAGATGATGAATTCTACATGAGAGAAGAAAACGAAGGACTGTTGAGAGAATTTTATCCGCTGGGTGCTAGCTCTTGATCTGGGGGAATTGACGCTTAAAAGTCAACTGACTTCTCTGCCTCTAGATTCCTGCGCTCGATGCTGGTTGTGTACTACCAGGCGGTACTTTCTATTTTAGTGCGAGATGGTCGTTGTATGAAGACAACCAGCGGTGAATCTTGACTAATTATCAGTCACTCCTGCGAAGGCGGGAGAAAGTTATCAGGATTAGATGGAGTGGCGACAAATTTTAGGACTTTGATGGTCATTGGAAAGAGAGAAAGAGAGGCTTTTTAGTTTCATCTTTATCGACCCCTTTCTGATAGTTCACTATGTTTACGATCATGAACACGACATGCAACCACAATTTTGCCCTTATGTTATTCAAGTTTATTTAATCTACAAAGTAAATGCGAAATGTCGAACCTGTAATGTCTGATTAATCTTTTCCGACGAGCACCCGGTACACGATATCCGAGAATGGGCGCGCTCACCTTTGGGTCTGATTGCAAGCTCGTGCATTCGAAGAGGAGGAGTTTGCTTTGCACACAAGAAGAACGGTATTCAGGGTGTTGAGGATTTTGTTTAGCAGCGCAGAGGGACAGGTAAAGATACTTCTCTTTGCCTTAACCTCAGGCCTTTATAGAAGAGGCAGTTGTGCGTATATTCCTCTCCCAACCATTTTACACGACACGCGGGGAGGAAAGGGGGACACGCTTTTCCTTATATCGAACCCCATTATACTGTTTTTGACAGAAGCACAACAGAGACTGAAAAAGAGGAAGAGATATGGCGGGTTGAGATAGTAATTTTTTTTAATGTATTATTTTTTATAATATTTGTTCAAAGGATGTGGAGTAACTAAAAAGGCGTCAAATCTAGCTGCCATACGCTGTCAAGAAAAGGAGCAAAAAAGTTCAAGATTAATCTTGGGAGAGCGTTGGCACTCAAATGGTCTTTTTCTTCTTTTTGAAAGGCCATGTCTTTGCTGGTTTTTTTTTTATTTATTTTTGTGTTTTACTAATATCAGCTTTTATTTCACTTCACACAGACGTGTGATAAAACTCTGCTATCTCATTATTATGTAATAGTTGCCAATTCTCATCAAGATATATTCATCTTTGCCACCTTTATATAAACTGACTAGAACAGAACCTACACAGTTTGTTATTACTAATGGTCTTTGATACACTTCATCAAAAGTTTATATTCACGTGTTATATATTATCCCTCGATTTACTTTTGTTCTTTGTTTTCCACGAGCCGAGAGATACATGCGGGTAGCTACCTGACGTTGTGTGTATGTTTGGCATCTTGTTGTATTCGAATGTTGGAACATGGTTCGTCGAGAAAACGAGAAGGCGCGAGGCTTTTGGCCAGAGTAGGACGATAAGAGTGTGACAAGGCGGAATCTTTATTCTCAATGGGATTGTGTGAGGTGATCCGTGTATGGACATGTAGGATGATATGATTTCAGGTGTCTGATGGGCATGGGAAAGTAGTTGTTGTAGAAAGTGAGAGAGATCAGAGAGTCTGGTAGGTGATTAAACATTGGGAATAGATCATGGGAGAGTAAGGAGCGGAGGTGTCAGGACTACGAGTGTGGTGCTTGTCCTCGTACCGAGGGGATCTCTTGAGCTCTGGGAGTACCTATGAGTTGCGGTGTGTAGGCTGAGGCACTCATTACTATTGGTGAATGTTGGACGTGACCCACATTGAGTGATACGAGAGCTAGGAGCTACAGTGAGATATAGTTAAGAAGCGCTAATACGCGAGACGCATAATCTCGTTGGTGCTCAGGAGCTAGATCTGATATCTAACGGATCCATATATAGTAAAACGGGTAAAATATTGAAATACGAGAAATCGATGAGATAGTCGAATTTTAGAAAGTAGAAATATAAGTATAATTGAGTGAGATATATTTATTCTGACTTTTGAAGAAAAACTCCGATGTATTAAAATTTAGAGTTGTACGTGAATAGTAAATGATGACAGATGAATATTTAATGATAATGTTACGTACTCAGCAAATTAGGGGTCAGAAAAGTATTACTTAATGGTCTAGGAGAGATAGACGAATAAAAAGAGAAAGGGTATAATTGAATGAAATTAGAATTATAATTATAAGACGAATGACTAACAGAAGGGCTCAATGACCACTGCCGCTTTGTGCTTTTAGGCCGTATGCTAACGACGAGTGGACGTACAA
>JABUQX010124312.1:0-59432 GCA_015478945.1 Trachelipus rathkii | reverse complement strand
TCATAATATTAATATATATATATATACATATATAATATATATATTATATATATATATATATAATATATACTATAATATAATTATATATAATATATATATATTATAATATATATATATATGTAAAGTGTTTTGTAGCTTAGATTTAAAGAATAAAAAGAAGTAAAGATTGTAAGATGTGTTAAAGTGTTATATTCTGTAAAACAAACAAATACAAAACAAAATTAAATTAAAGGATATAAAAGTAGGAAAACTGTTAAAATATTTATTTACAACATATTAATTATTTACAACATACTAAATCGATGAAGCAGGGAAGTTTAATTAGTTATAATTCCAGCTACATGATGTTTTCTAACCCAATTTCATATAAATCCTGATGTTGGTTCTTTTCTCTTCAAGTCAAAGACCTGATGTTGCTTCGTTTCTTCTTTGTAACTCTTGAAGTTACAGTCTTGATGTTGAATCTTTCTTCATGTTCGGACCTTGCTAAGATTACTAATGAGGTTCTGATGAAGAATCTCTAATCAATGGTATCTTTTCAAATTTCCTGATTACATTATGGAAATTGTTTTTTATTAAGCTGTTACAACACTATCTATCTTATTTCCTTCAAAAAGTTTGTTCAGATGAAATGGCCAAAAATTCAACTTAGTCCTCTGTCAGATAGATGATAGAGATGGAATGAAAAGATTTTTCATGGTCCAAAATTTAAAAAGTTATAAAAACTTATTTATTTTTAATTCTAGTAACGCTGTCACATGTAATTGCCAAGATGTAATTATGTTAGCTAGAAATTGTTTCTAAATTTATCAAAGATTTTATTTACAAAAAACTGAATAAACATAAGGAATTAATTGGGAAGAATTAAGAGCGAGTACAATAATTTTTTCCGTGTATTTTCTTAATATTAATAGGAAACTATTTAGTATTCACATGTCTTTTCAATGAGTATATATTCCCACTGAATAATTATTTCAAAGAACTAGATGACAAATGTTCTTTGATATGAGTTTAGTAAATAGAAAACTCATTAATAGAAGAATATAAAAACCAGTATTTTAGTTCAGGGTAACTGGTGGAGTTTATGGAATCTGTGAAGAATGCTATGTTCAAGTCTTCAATTTCCAGTGGTAGTTTTCAGTCACTCAATTCTTCTATTCTCAATATTTTCATGCTTTCCACCTAACTTTCAAGTTTCTGATTTTAGACTCATAAGTCTATACTACCTCAGATTATTCAATCCCATTATTTACAATTTTTTACCATTTCGAGGTAGTCTTTACATTTTTCTTGGTTCAAAACCAAAAATATTTTATACAAGAGAGTTATATGACCTACGAAATTCCTCTTCTATTTTTTTCTCACCTTCAGTGAGACTGTATATTTTCCTAGATTTAAATTCTCTTAGACCGCAGGGCCTTATTACCTCTTTTTTTATCTAAAAATCTTATTGTTTAATATGACTATAGTCAATTAAATAGATTCTTCTAGTATTAAACTTTCTTCGTGTCTAGTTTCCCATGTTGTATAAACAATTTAACAGTTGTCTGTTGACTCAATCCCCAATTGTTCTTTCCTGTGGGAATGAGTGTGAGAACATTTGACAATCATAGTTCAATACTTCCTACCTTCTTCTCTTACATATCTTACATTCTTGAACAAAATTGAAGTTTGTGATTTTCATAATCAACAATTTACCAGGATTATCGTTTTCTTTTCTAAATTTTTACAATCTCGCTAGTTTACCAGCAGATGTTAGGAGAGAAACAGATCCTATATGTTTCTCTTTTAAAAACCTTCACCTATAATAATAAGTTTCTATATATTTTCTGCTTAATTTCTTAAAAATATGTATGGTTCTGTACCCTATAGCATCGTAATCGATTCTGTAAAATATGTGTGATCCTTTATCCTATACATTATATAATCGATTTCTGGAAATATATGCATGTCTTATATCCATACATATGTAAATATATTTTCTTATATAAAATATTATAAATTAAAGCCTGAAACATTGATGGAGCAAATGTAAAAAATTAAATCTATAGACGAAGTGTTACTAGTCTACAAAAAAGTATTTATCAGGAATCATATTTTATGTGTTAATTTTATTTTATCTAATAAATAACTTTTTCTTCCTCTTCTTTATGTCTATTTATATTTCTCTGATAAATAACGTATGAATTATCTTTTTAGTGTTATTAATTTTCCTGATAAATAAAACGTGTAGATTTTCAATCGTGTTTCTGTAGTATCTACGGTAACTGGAATATTCAATTCTTTCTTGATTGTTTTCTAATGCTCTTATGAAATCATTTTCATTACAAAACCTATATATATATATAATTATCTGAGAGAAGAAGGTCTGAGATAAAAAGGCGTTTCCACACGGAAATTTAAGAACTTAAAATGTATAATTTTAGTGTATAATTTTCTTTCTTTATTTTCCAACTAAGTATAAACAGTTTCTTGAAGGTTCCTATTATAAATTTTATTCCATGATAACTTTTACATTATTATTTATTATTAGGGTTAGATTCTGCCAGAATTTGCCAGATTATTATTCCTAGGATGTAGTTATCATTCGCCAAGATGAATCATTGCCAGGAATAACTCCTGTTCTTTTCCAGTTTCGGTAGTCTACCTTTTACCATTGGATGCACTTCAGTTAGAAAAAAAATAAGAAACAAAGTGGTTTTTAAACACACTTTTGGATCATTATGGCAAACTACTATTATCAAAAACAGAAGTCTTGATTTCCCTGTTGGACTGTCATTACTTTTCAATGCCTAAGAGGCTATTTCTTTTAAAACTAAATGAAAGTTTTCATTACTTTTAATTTTATCTACGAGTTCTCAAAAGTAGCAACCAACGGTAAATTTCCTTGTAAAGTATGCTAATTTACAATTCCTGAATGATTGCTATAACTCTTTGTGAATAACCGGCTTATCCTTCCAATCCTATGGAATTCCCTGATTATTTCTGAGTTCTGAAAAATAGTAAGGATTTTCTTCCTTTTTCCGGATGAGTCTCGAATGATTCTGTATGTTGTCTTTTAACAGAATTATTAGAAAGTTTCGTTCCCATATAGTTGTCTAAATTGTTCACAACTTCTGACCTTTAACTAACCTTTTCTGCTAGTATTTATAAAAGAACCTTTCTGTTCCTTATATACCCCTATCTTCCTCTAAATCAGGATTAGCCTTCTAGCTTTTCATTTTAACCTTCAACGAAGTGTCCGAGATTCGTTTGAAAGAGTGGAAGAGCTTCGAGGCTTTGCGTAGGTGAAAGGTTGTTTAAACTTCTGCAACGGTAAAATCCACTTTAAATGTTGAACAAAATGTAAATGGATTAAATTTCTTGAAAAGCTATCAATGAGAGGTGCCTATTCTTAAAAAGGTGTCCAAATCCTCTTTTACAGGTTGTCTTCTTTGAATCGCAATCTAAGATTTTTATGTTAGAGTAGTATAATTCTGGTGTTATATTTTTCTCTTATCAGATCTCTTCTATAATTATATATATCATATAAATTATATAATATATAATTATATATATATATATATATATATATATATATATAATATATATATATATATATATATAATAAATACTATATATATATAAATATAAAATATATAGAGTATAGGTCTCTTTGAAGACTTAAAACTGAAAGAAAACATCTATCCTTTATTTAACTCTGCTTTCCAAATCAAAACAATATTAACCTAGGTTCTTTTCTGTAAAGGTGAATTTGGTAATAGAATAAAAAATTCTTATTTTTCTTTCTTTTTCTATCCTATCTCTTGTAAGCATAAGACAATATGTTATTTTTAACATTTGAATATAAATAATTAATAAATTAAACACCTTTTTTATCAATTTCTATGAGCAAGCAAACGCATGGGTCTTATCATTTCTTTTTCTAAAAATTCTTGCTTGCGATAGGCGTCAGCATTTTTCATTCCAACTTAGGTTCTAAAATATCCCACAAAGATATTTCACTCCTTCTATAACATTTGCAAAAATGTCTGTTTTATTCCATTACTCTTCTGCTAAAAAACTTTTTCACTTGACGCCTTTTGAAAGTCTTATGAGAATAAAATTATTAAGATATAAGCTTTGGTATCTTTAAAGTTCATCAATGATTTGGGCAAATTTGCTAAATTCTTTGTAAAATTAGTGCAACATAATGTCTGGAAATTTGTCAAAACAAATAGCCTGTTAATCTAAAATTTGAACTACAAAAAGATAAGGAAAAAAATATACATATCAAAATCTGTTTTTATGAAATTTAAACTTTCACAAATTCTATTTTTAAAATTGCCTAGAATAAAATGTTATTCTTAGTATTCTATCTAAATTCGATTGAATTAAAGTGCTAAGACTTCTATTCTTGTTATAATACTGAAAGCGATAATATTTTCTGCTGTCTTATTGTTTCCTTAAACCTTCATAATATACTACTTAAGTGGATTATATCAATCTCTTGCCTATTATATTTCTGTCTGCAACATCATCTGCATCTTGATATTTCTCCTGTGTAATACTCATTATTTTTAAAATAGATTTTTCTATACTATCTCTGCATATGGATATATTTACTTCTTTAATTAATATTAAAATTTACAAGATAATGTTTCTGTGGAGTAATATGTTCTCCTTTGCTGTCTGTTGGAGAAGGACAATGCTTCATATAATTGCTTCTTCCTATTTTGGTTGATTTGGAATATTACTTTACCTTCTTCAATTCTCAAAACTGAGCTTATTAAATTCTGTATTTCTGGAGTCTAAACTCTAAATTTCTTCTTATTACAAAATATATATATATATATATATGTTTAAATAATATAATGGATGGTTATTAATCATTTTAATAATGGGAGGGTTTAAAAAAATGCTTACGAAACCACTTGAAGCGAAAACAGCAATTTTCGAAAATTTGGCTGATTTCTACTCTGTGCTTCTAGGCCCAAGATTCCTATTTCCGTATGATTTTTAAAATTTTACTACAAATGATAAAAAACCTATATATATTATATATATATATATAATATATATATGATAATATACTATATATATATTATATATATAATATATAGTATTAATATATATATATAATAATATTATATATATATATAATATATATATATATATATATCTAGTATATATAAATCTGTGATTTTGTTGTAAGAAGTTTCATGTTTTCATGCCAGCATCCAGTTGAGCCAAATTTAACAATTTGTGAAATTCCTCTGAAATCCAATAATGGTTATTCTTACTCTTTTTTTTAATGATCCTTCTTGATCAGAGAAGATATGATTTCATTAAATATTTTAATGAAGTAGTTCAATCTCTTCTATAAATTAAATCTAAATAAATTTATTAAGAAATTTTAATTTATCGGTCTGTTATCACCATCTTCTTTTCTTCATAAATGTTACCGCTTTCTATCAACACTCTTTTTTATCACATTGAATAAATTTAGGTGAATTTCTGAAAAGTAATTGTACTATTATTTTGTACTTTTGTACTACTTTAAACACAGAGTTATTCATTTTTTGCTAAAGAAGAGGTCTGTCCACTCTTGCTTGCCTAAAGATTTATATATTCATTAATGGTCGTGGGGGGAGGTGTGTTTCCATCTCCTTCTTCCCCAAATATTTCGATAACCATAACAATGTCTTCTGGTTCTTCTTCTATTTCTTCTGATACCTCTATTATAGGTGTTAAAATAGAAGGAAAATATTCTAACACTTGAACATCTGTATGATCAAAACCATAGGGATATTCTTCTATCGAATCCTCATTATTAACGAAGGGGTCTAAAAGGTTCGGGAGGAGTTCACTTTCAATAGAACCTCCATATAACTGATCCAAAATCGTTTGGCGTTGTCTGGTTCCTTCGATAGAGAGATCCAAATTATTCATAATTGTTTGGAGCCTCCTAGCTCTCTCAGAAGATATATCGCTTCCGATATCTCCTGAATTAGATAATTGTACATTGTGATTCATTAAATCTTCCATTTCTTCATTCAAAGTAGTACAATAATCATGATCTATCATATGATCATTACTAAGAGATTCTGCTGGGGGTTCTTGATATTCATCATCATTGTTGAAAGATTCACTTTCATTATAAATACCCATAATGTGATTCATTGTCTCCGGCTGGTCAAGCCAGTCTAACAAGGATAATGTATCTATTGAATCTTCCAGATCTTCTTCGAAATCAAAATCTGAAATTTCCATATCAAGAAACCAATCAAAATTATCGTAGTCCCTTGGCTGTAATTCTAAATTAGCGTCTTGCATACGATAAACAGTAAAATCATTTACAGAAGGATACCTGTCCCTATGACATTCTGTAAAAATATAACCTCTATTTTCTAATGTTAGGACAGTTCCATCCATTGTCCAAGGTACAGTGGCCATTCTATATCGATATTGTTCTTCAATAACAATATCTTCATTATTTCTGTTGCTAGAATGAGTCCTTGTTTGCTCCTCTAATAGGAAGTTTGGTTCATTATGAAGCCAGGAATAATACTCCAAAGCCTCCTCAATATTGGTATACACAGAAGCGAGCTGTTGCAAAATTCTTTCGTCTTCTTTCTTTATCTTCACTTTATCTCCTTCATGGTAATATCAGTATTTATTTAGTTTATCAATCTATTTAGATGAAGAGGAATAAATATTCCTATTTGTTTCAAAATAAAAGTTCAAAGTCAAAGCCCATCTTTAAAGTCTCTGAAATAATCATTCCTTCATTCTTTAATTATAGAAACTACAAAAAAATTGGTGAAGTTCTTTCATCAAATTACTCATTAATATGGGATCTGAATTCCAGAAAATTGGTCTGATTTATTCTTTATTTGGGTATGCAAATTTACTATAATTTTCTATAAAAATATGTAAACTATAATTTAAAAAATTTCTTAAAATTGTCACAAATTTGTCAAAGTTTATAGCATTATTCTACGCTCTGTTAAGTAAACTTCTAAGTCTTTCAGTCCTAATACTGAACACTGTTTTCGTATTCTTCTTTAAATTGATTAGTATGGTTTTAAAGAAAATATTTTTATTTAAAAACTAGAAAAGATTAAAAAAAACATAAAAATGTTTCATAATTGTTTTGTAAAGAAATATAATATAGAGCTTATTTTTAAAACTCGAATATTTCAACCACACAAAAAAAACTAAGTTGTTCTAAAATTGTAATTAATTAAAATATGATAAGTTTATTTTAATCACTTTATTTTAATTACGTTTAATTACAAATATTGTAATAAGATCGTTACTAATGATATTTAATTACGAATGTCTACCTCACTTATTTTATTAAAATTTTGATTTATAATCTTAAGCTTTCATGGAAAACAAAATTATTTATCTCTGCTATTAAACATGCTAAAATCTAATAATTTTTAAAACTGTTCATCTCAATTTTCAAGCACATTGCTGCTACTACCGTATGTCTGTCAATATTCAAAAATAGTACGAGATATTAACTCAGTCTTAATTGTTCGTATGGCAATTAAAAAAAACATTATTAATTAAAACCTAAACGAAACTTTTATTAAATTAAAGTTTAATCTAAATAGTGACTGTAACTATTTAAAAAAAAATAAAAACTTAGATATTAAACATATTTTTCTAAGTCCTTATCACAATTTTTTCACTCATTTGCTTCTATAAAATAAAAATATAGAAGTATAAAATATTTTTTCAATGTTCTGTTTTGATAATGAAGTTATCTTAATTAGTCTGTAACTAATAAGATAGTATGTTTATTATTTAGTTACAGACTAATTAAGATAACTTCATTATCAAAACAGAACATTGAAAAATATTTATATTCTATATTTTATTAAGAACAACACAGAACATTACATTAAAACTCTTTAGGAAAAAATTATTTTTTTTATTTTTTTTTAAATAATTTACATTCACTATTTATATCAGAAAATATTAAGTGATTAGAAGTTTCATTTAATTAATTAAGTGTTAATTTGGACTTGCCATTTAGTTTTTATTGTGATTGACAATACAATAATAGTGATTTAATATCTCGTACTATTTTGAATATTTGAACAGAACATATTCAATAAAAAATGAACTTAGAAAATTAGTGGAAAAAACATTTCGTTTTAACAAATGATAGTTCTTGTTAAATAGAAAAGAAAACAAGTTCTAATTTTTTTGAAACTTAGAAAAAAGTAACAACAAAGTTAATAAAAATTAAGTGAGGTAGACATTTCGTAATTAAATATGTAATTAGTAAACCAGATCTTAATGAACAATAGAATAGTAATTAAAGTAATTAAAATAAAGTGAATTAAAAATAAACACTTATAATATTTTAATTAATTACAAATTTTAAACACTTAGTTTTTTTGTGTGTTGAAATATTCGAGTTTAAAGAAATCTATATATATATTTCTTTGGAAAACATAGAAACATTTAATGTTTTTTTTATATTTTAGTTTTAAATAAATAAATTCTTTTCTTTAAAAACATGATAATAATTTAAAGAAAAATAGAAAACAGTGTCAGTGTAGTGACTGAAAAAGACTTAGAAAAGTTACTTAACAAAGCATTAGAAAATGCTATAAACTTTGAAAAAATTTTGTATCCAAATGCTAAGAAATTTTTAAATTATACTTTTAAATATTTGTAGAAAGTACATGGTTTACTTCCGTGGTTTATAACTTTGCAGAGAAGAGCCTCATGAAACGGTTATTTGAAATGAGAACAAAATATTGTTGATTGTAGGAAATTTCGTAGAGATTTCAACAAATTTTTTTTATAGTTCTTATATTAAAGAATGAAAGAATGAATTTTCAGACATGTAACTTTAAAATAAATACTTTTTAATTTCAAACAAATAGGAATATTTATTCCTCATCATCTAAATAGATTGATTAAACTACAGTAAATAGCTTCACCACAATGAAAAAGAGAAAAAGTGAAGATAAAGAAGAAGACCGAAAAGAAATTCTGCCAACAGCTCGGCTCTGTGATATACCAAATTGAGAAGCTTTGGATATGTATTCCTGCTTCATAAACGAACCAAACTTCTCCTATTAGAGAGCAAACAAGACCATTCTAGCAGACAGGAAATAATGAATATGTATTGAGAACAATATCGATTATTAGATGCCACTGTACCTGGACAATGGATTGGAACTGTGCTAACATGAAAAATATTCTACTTTAAAGCAAGTCATAGGGACAGGTATCCTTCTGTAAATGATTTTACTGTTGATGGAATGAAAAGGCTCTTCTAAATTTGGGCAATACCTATGAATAATGTTGATTGGTTTATTGATATAAGGTAAATTTTCAGATTTTGGATTTCGAAGAAATCTGGAGATTCAATAGATACATGTATTCCTGTTAGACTGCTTGACCCAGCCGGAGACAATGAAAGTCACATTATGGGTATATAATGAAGGAATCTTTCAAACAATGTATGATGAATATCAGAAACCCCAGCAGAATCTCCTAGTAATTGATTCATTGAGTAGATCCATGATTATTTAACCTAACTCTAAAAAAAACTTTAAAGGTAACAAGTTTAGTCAAACAAACTCTGTTACCCAACAAAACTTAACCTAACAAATCCTAACCTAACTATCAATATCTTTTTGACTAATTTCGTCTATAGAGTTTTAATTTTTAATTAATGTTAGCACAATGATATCTGAACTAGCGTAGAATCCGTACAACCACTGTCATCATATTAGTTAATAAAAGTATAAAACATCTTTTAAAATTATATTAGCATCTCATCAGTGTTATCCTGATAATTTCCTCTATTTTAACAACAACTGGCAGGTATCGGAAAAAATAGAAGAAGAACCAGAAGACATGACTATGGTTAAGAAATATTTGGGAAGAAGGAGATGGGAATACACCTCTCCCCAAAAAAATTAGAATAATAAAATCTTAGGCAAGCAAGAGTGAACAGACCTCTTCTTTAGCAAAAAAATGAATAACTCTGTGTTTAAAGTAGTACAAATGTACAAAATAAGTACAAATAATAAAAATAATAGTACAATTACAGTTAAAGAAACTCACCTAATTTTATTCAATGTGACAAAAAAGTAGTGTTGATGAAAAGCGGTAACATTTATGAAGAAAAAGAAAAATGTGATAACAGACCGATAATTACCCATTCTTAATTAAAATTTCTTGTAGATTAATTTATATGAATAAAAGACACTCATTTAAAATATTTAATGGAAATTTGGGATCAATCTGATCAAGAAGGATCATTAAAAAAAAGAGGAAGAATAAACATTAAATTTGGATTTCAGAGGAAATTTCAAAAATTGTTAAATTTGCTCACACTGATAGCTGCATGAAAACAAACTTCTTACAACAAAATCACAGATGTATATATAATATATATATATATATACTATATATATATATATATATATATATATATATATAATATATTATAATAAATATATATATAATAATATAATATAATAAATATATATATAATATATATGATTATATATAAATATATATACAGTTTAACAAGTCGTAGCTAAATTTATTTAAAAATCATACGGAAAATAGTAAGCTAAAAAAAAGAAGCAAACCAGAGTATGAAAATCAGAAATTTCGAAAATTGCTGTTTTCGCTTCAAGCGTCGTAAATTTTACCCATAATTTAAACAAATTAATAAACATATATATATATATTTAAACAATATATATATATATAGTATTTGTAATAAGACAAAATTTTAGCAGTTTAGACTCCAGGAAATAGAGAGAGGTAAGACAGAAGAAGATAAGTAAAAAGTAAAATATGCCAAATCAAGCCAAATTATGAAGAAGAAATTATATGAAGAAATTGTCCTTCATCCAACAGACAGCAAAGAAGAACATATTACTCCACAGAAACATTATCTTGTAAATTAATATTAATAAAGAAGTTAATTAATATCCAATAATAACAATTAATAGAAAAATACCTATTTTAGGAAGAAAGAGACTCTAAATAGCACAAATATCAAGAAGAAATTGATATTCCAATAGAAACTCTTTAAGAAAAGGATTGATAATTAATCAAAATTTTTATAATATAACATGAAGTTGTAAGACCAAAAGACAGCAGAAAAATAATATCGACCTTCGAGTATTATAAGAAGAAAATGAATACTTAGATTGAAAATCAAGAAATTTTTAGATAGAATACTAGAATAACATTTTTTTCTAGCAAATTTTAAAAAATAGAACTTAGAAAAAAAGTTGAAGTTTTTAAAACAAATCGATAGGATATTTTATTTATTTTCCTTGCTTTAGGAAATAAATTTAGATAATAACAGTCTTTGTTTGAAAAATTTCCAGACATAGTTGCACTAAATTTTTACCAAAGAATTTAGCAAATTTGCTCAAATCATTGATGACTTAATGGATACCAAAGCTATATACTTAATAACTTTTATTCTCATAAACTTTCAAAAGGCTCAAGTGACAAAAGTTTTTGGAAAGAAGAGTATGAGAATAAAACAGACATTTTGCAAATATGTTATAGAGGAAGCTAGAAATATCTTTTAAAATATTCATGAACTATAGTATAAAAGAAACCTATTCTTTGGAACTTTACCTCAATTTTAGAAAAAGAACATGATAAGACCCATAGGTGCTTATGGAACATGATAAAAGGTATGTTATTATTAATTATTTATATTCAAATTTAAATAAATAACATAGCTACCCCATCAAACAATAGATAAGAAAAAAGGAAGGAAAATAAGAATTTTATTCTATTAAACCATTGAGGTTTTAGAAAAGAACCTAGGTTAACATTTAAATAGCACGTGTAAAGTTTCCAATTAAAATAGAAAGAGAGTTTTCTCAGTTTTAAGTCTTCCAAGAGACTGTATATATATAGATATATATATTATATATTATATATTATATATATAGTATATATATATATATATATATAATATATATACTATTATTTATATATATATATATTATATATAATATATATAGTATATAATATATATATTATCAGAAGAATCAAATAACGAGAAAAATAAACACCAGAAATTAACAATGTAGAATAGAAAGATATCTTAGATTGCGATTTCAAGAGACAACCTTAAAAGAAGCGATTTGACACTCCTTTTAGATAGGAAAACTCTTCATTATAGCTTTCAAGAACTTTTAAACATTTACATTTGTTCAACATTTAAAGTTTGAGTTTTCCCGTTGGCAGAAGTGTAAACAACCTTTGACCCTAGAAAAGAAATCGAAGTTTACTTTAAATGAACTTGGACACTTCGTTGAAAAGGTTAAAATGAAAAGCCAAGAAGGCCTATCCCTGATTAGAGGAAGATAGGGGTATATAAAGAACCGAAAAGGTTCTTTTATAAATACTAGCAAGAAAAGGTTAATTAATGGTCAGAAGTTGTGATAATTAGAAATAAAATGAAAATTAACTTCCGTTAATAATTCGTTAAAAGAAATAAACAGGAATCATTTTTTTGCAAGACTCATTCCGGAAAAAAGGATCAGAATTCCTTTTATTAGTTTTGCAGAACGCAGGAATAATCGAGGAAGTCCATTAGGGATGAAGAAAGCCGTGGCACCAATGACGAGGCAATGCATGCAGAACAAATCATGCATCTCTTTTTCGTTTCTAATCCGAAGGAATGTAAATAGCAATACTTTACAATAATATTTACCGTTGGTGCTACTTTGAGAAAACTCGTAGATAAAAAATTAAGAAGTAATGAGAACTTTCATTTAGGTTTAGAAAAGCCTCTTAGGCATTGAAAAGAATGAGCAGTCAACAGGAAATCAAGAACTCTGTTTTAAGCCTAACTACTGCCATATTGGTGTTTAAAAACCACTTGTGTTTCTTTTTTTTTTAATTGAAGTCCATAAATGGTAAAAGGGTAAATAGCCCGGAAAATGGAAAGAACAGAATATCCTGCCAATATTCCATCTTGGCCAATGATAACTACCTACCTAGGAATAATAAATCCTGGCAAATTCTGGCAGAAATCTACCCAATAACACATAAATAGTTCAGTCATTTCAAGGAATAAAATTTGTGAGTGAAATCCTTAAAGCAATATTTAGAAACTTTGGTGAAAATAAGAAAGAAATATAAATAAAATTATAATTTTTTAAAGTTAAATTTGAAAGTTCAAACGCCTTTTTATCTCAGACCTTCTTCTCTCAGATACTTAGAAATGTAAATAAGTTGTTGTTGAACATAATTTCATAAGAACCATTAGAACAACAAGAAAGAAATGAATCTTCAAGTTACCGTAATACTACAGAAAACACATTGAAATTTTTAGGTTTTTTAACTGCAAAATAATTATCACATACACAAAGATAATTCATACGTTATTTATCAAAAAAAATAAAATAACACATAAAAAATAATTCATACGTTATTTATCATAAGAAAAAAATAACACATAAAAGATATTCATACCTCTTTTACACGCTTTGATAACACATAAAGTATGTTTATATTTATGCAAAATATGTTTCAGATTTAACCTTAATTTATATAGAAAAATATATTTTACATATTAAAGTATAAGAACCAGCATTAATATTTTTACAAGAATCGATATAAATGTAAGGGATAAAGGATCACCACATATTTACAGAAATCGATTACAAGATGTATAGGGGTAAAAGAAGCTCATACATGATTTTTAAGAAACTATGCCAGAAAAATTTAGAAAGTGCAAATATTAGAGAAGATATTTTTAAAAGAGAAAACAATTGAAAAACATCTTACCCCTAACATCTGCTGGTAAACTAGCGAGATTGTAAAATTTAGAAAAGAAACAACATTCTAGATGCAATATGACTACGAATTCCACTAAAAATTACAATTAGGTCATATATTACTACAAGTTAATAACAAGTTCATTGGTTATATTAATACGGAGTGACAACAGGAAAGAACGAATTGATTAAGTCAAACAGACAACTTTAAATTGTGTCTACAACAATGGGAAACTAGACACAGAAGAAAGTAATACCTTAGAAAAAAATCTATTAATGAATAAGTCATATTAATGAATAAATTTTTAGAATAAAAAATAATATAATTAAAAATATTAGAACAGAAGACGAATTAAATCTAGGAAAATATTCAGCCACACTGAATTCTAGAAAAATATGATAATCTTATTTTTCGTTAGTCCTAGAAAACCCTCTTGTATAAAATATTTGGTTATGACCAAGAAAAATACTAAAACTACCTCAGAATGCGTAAAAAAATTTAAATATGGGATTGAATAATCTGAGGTAGTATAGACTTATGAGTCTAAAATTCCATAAGGTATTAGGTGAAAAAATGAAAATTAGAGAAGCATGAGTGACTGAAAACTACCACTGAAAAGTGAAGACTTGAACCAAGCCATTTTTCATATGATCCATAAATAGCTCACATTTACCTGAAACTAAAATATGTTTTATTACTCTTATTAATGAGTTTTCTATTTACTAAACTCATACAAAGAACATTTGAAATTAGTTCTTTGAAAAAATAATTATCAGATGAATAATATCATGAAAAGACATTATAATAAATAGTTCAACTATAATATTAAGGAAAAAACCACGGAATATAATGGATTTCTCTTCCAACTTCCAATTAATCCCATTAGGTTGCTTCGAAACGGAACTAAAAACCTTGATAAACTGAATAAAAAACAAGATTCTAAGCAACAGTAATTCCGAGTCGGTAGTCGATAATAATAGAAGTTATAAAATTAAATAAAAAGTTTATAACTTTGTATAACTTTGGTGAGTATGAAAAATCTTTTCATTCCATCTCTATCATCTATCAGAGGGACTATTGAATTTTGGCCACTTTCATCTGAAAACTTTTTGAGAGGGATAAGATAGATCAGTTGACAGCTTAATGAAGACTAATCCATCAATTGATCAGGAAATTTGAAAAGATATTATCGATTAGAGATTCTTCATCAGAACCCCATTACTAATCTTAGCAGGGTCCGAACATGAAGAAAGATTAACATCAAGATTGTAACTTCAAAAAAGTTACAAAAGAAGAAAACTCGATGCTGTTCAACTTGCTTGAAGAGAAGAAACCACATCGATTATATACCAATTTGGAGGTTAAAAAACATCATGTACTGGAATATACTAATTAAACTTCAAGAACATAATTAGTTGTTGTAAATAATTTAATATGTTGTAAATAAATAATTTTAACCAGATCTTTTTACTAGTAAGATTTCTTGAGGTTACTTCTTTCTTCCTTGCAATAATAGAATAAAAACTTTACACATCTTACACTCTTGATTCTTTTCTATTCTTTAATCTAACTACCAAAACAAGTTACATATATTTACATAATTCAGTAACTTGATCAATGTATCGATACATAAGCATTTAGCATATATAATATAAAATATATATATATAATAATATATATATACTATATATATATATAAGATAATAATCTTTTATTTATATAATATATTCAAGGAATGTAGTAAATGTAAATAGTTTTTAAAATGGATTTTATTCATATTTTCTTTTATTTTTATTCGTAAATTGTATTAAAAACTTTAAATGTTGTATGTTGTGTAAATAGGAGTCTGTAATAAAAAATTCAAATAAAAATCGGATAAAAATTTCTCTGTCATAGTAACTGATTTTTATCTTTTATTTTTATTTAAAAGGAAAATCTATAAGAACTAAAAAAATTTAATTATAAATTTTTGTTTGTTTTAATAATAAAAATAACCATATTTATTGTTACTTATAAAAGTTAACTATAAATAAAATTATAACCTATTTGCTTTAAATTAGAATTTTATTTTTCATTACTCAGAATTTTTTTTAATTTTTTTAATTAAGACAACATTAACGGATATAATCAGAAGCTATGAATAGAAAGGTGTTGACTTTAGTTGATTTTCATGATAATCAGAATTATTTTAATTGACATTTAAATTATTTTTAACTTTAAGCTTTAAATTATTTATTCATTCATTATATAAAAATTAAACTTTTTAACTAAATTTCTAAAAAACACTAAGTACCTCAGAAATTAACCTACAATTTTTCACTTTTGAAAATGAAAAAAAAAATACTAAATAGATTTTATTAAATAAATCAGAAACGTTTTTAATATTTTAAATCTAGACTAAGATTATGAATTGCAGTCTTTACAAGTTAAATTAAAAATAATCAAGATAACTTCATACATCTTCGTTATAATGGACCTATTTACCTAACCCAAATTTTTTTTAATCAATTTTAACCGTAATGATGGGACCCAGATTAAATAAAAACTTTAATATAAGTTAGATGATCCAAATCAGATTATTAATTAATTTTCCCTGAAAAACTTTTTACATAACCCACCGACCGATAAAACATTGCTTACAAAAACCCATTCTTTAAAGTTGCTGTTATATAACTTTATAACTTTTTATGGTAGCCTGTAATTATTGTCGTACGTCCAACAATATTAAAATGATAATAATGAATTGCATCGTTACTATGTTTTTCTTAGTTTGCTCTTTTATTTGCGCTTTTAATTTAGATTGTAAGGTTTCATCTGCATACATGCTTCCACAAGATCGCTGCTTATTAATATTTTAACTCAAATTACTTTGTGTTATAACTTTCCAAATTGTTATTCTTGTAAGTAATTGTTCAGTTTTAATACTCCTTTAAAGCATTTTAGTTAATTGTTTTGTTTTTAATAAATTGACGTTCGTGGTAATTTCTTTAAAATCCTCGGGAGTCACTGTGAAAGACGCAATCTCCCTCTTGTACAACCTTGGCCCAGTCTTACGATAGCTTGTTGATGAAAATGTTTCTCTTTCTACTAACACCTTTCGTCAGAAGGAATCATCCCAGGAAAGGCCAATAACTTCCACCTCAATAACTGCCGACTTAACCCATTTTTTAATTAAAGATATGAATTTATTAAATTAGCTTTATATGGAGTTGGTAATCTCAACCACAGATTAGAAAATTAATATGAATAAAAATTAAATTTTTTAAAGTAGCCTTTAACTTTAACCTAACATAAATTTTCACTATGCGATCACAAACTTATGTTGAGTTTCGATTATGTAATCAAGATGTTTAAGTGCAGTTTTAAGAAATTTCTGGGAGCCAGGGATAATGTTGCAATAATTTAAATATGGAAATCTAAGACTTAAAATTTATTTTAGTCAAATAAGCACTTAAAAATCTTATTTGTTGTGGCTTCTTTTTCTACTGGCACCAATATATCATAACATCTTGTAACTTGTTTATAAATTAGAACTCTTTTTACTGCTTTAAACTCAAACTCTGCCGCTTTATGAACAAATCGATGCTTTTTCGCAAGATCCCCCGAAAGACCCCTATGAGAAATCCTTAGGAGAACCCCCGCATTTGAAATCCAAAGGAATGATTCATCTCATCACCTAAGAAGAAGCCCCTCTTAAAAGTACTCCCCCAAAGAAACGAAAGAGACAGGAGAGACAGAGAAACAGGAGAGACAGAAAAACAGGGAGAGACCAGATTAGAAGGGGAGGCGAGAAATTTGGAGATGGAGTATTAGGATGTTTAGAAGAGCATTACCACTTAAGATCGTGACTAGTCGGACAAAGACTTTGACTGATAGCAATAGTTTTCCACCTAGGAATATCAGTTAGCAAGATCAGGGAGGGTTTGGAAAAACTTAGATCCCAACTAGAATTACGATAATATCAGTTTCTTTTACCGAGGATAAAAATGGGGGGGATATAATATTCTATAAATAAAAGCAATATATTAATATACCATTTGTATTATTATTATAAAATCTTTAATAGATAAAGCTATAGATATGACATGTTTATCATGTTTTTTTTTTTTTTAAACCTGGAAATTTAATTTACTTTATTTTCTTATCTCCTTTTTGTTAATGATTAAAAATAAATAAAAAAACAGGAAAAAATATTTACAGCAAAAATGAGAGAGCTAGGTTCGGAGATCTGGCGTCAAGGAACAGAGGGTAATTAAGTATTAACATTACGTATAACTTAAATTAACCGATCATTAATAATTTTTATCTAATTATAATTATAATAATAATTGTTATTAGGTTACTGATGCAATGCCCAAGTGTGTTCTTTTTTAAAATTATATTGATAAACAGATATTGTTTAGTCTTTTTTTTATACAGACGCACAACTTATTGAACAGTTGGCGATTCAATAATAGAATAATCAGATTATATAATAAATAATAATTAATCAAGCACAAGTTCATAGATAACAATCGATAATAAGTAAGTTAGAATTAGATATAATTACTTAAGTAGAATAATAAATTCAACAAATAATTTTAATAGTATAGAACCTCAAATTAATTCGTTTTATCGTTTAATACTCTCTTAATAATTAAAGCCCAAAAGCTCATAAAAATGTAATATAATTCCTAAATAATTAACTTTACAATTTTATGACTTAATTATTAATTTTTGGAATGGTGATATATTTTTTTGGTTTATATTTTTTTTTTTATTTTACGACCACCGTCTAATTATATATATATAATATATATAATATATTATATAGTTATATATAGATATATATATATATATATATAATATAATATATTTTTTTTTTGCATTAGAGGATGTAATAGAAGAGTGAAAAAGTTTTTTAAAAAGAATTAGGTAATTGTCTTGATAATTAAAGAAATATGTCCTGTGGTTTTTAAATGTGTCTTTGGTTCATTTTGTCAGAGGTTATTATTAATATAATTTATTTATTTTTTTTTTTTAATATTTGTTGTGAATTGTTTTAAGTTTTACCGATAATTAATTATAATGTTGACCGTTTACTTTTAATAAAATATATAAATTACTATATTCATGCAAAACTGTTATATTTAAAATGAATATTAATAAATTTAATCAAAATATTAATTAGTAAACTCAATTATTTTTGAAGATCAGTGATTATAATGTAATTTTTTTGTTTATGGTTTTCTTGCTTATGTTTATTTTTGGATTTTATGGATATGTAGGACACCGTAAAAGTAAGAGAGATTGGTCATATAAGATTTATTATTAGAATGGTCTGACGGCGGCATATTAGCACCCGCAAAATTAAATCTCATCCAAATATTATATAAACTATATATAATAATATATTATTATATGATATATTGAAAAATATACATAAAAATAATAGACACATTATAATTTATTTATTTCTTTTATATTATAATATGTTGTGGAACTGATATGTATCTGTATATGGTTGGTTGTATTTTTTGAACGATTGTATATATATAATAGAAATATATCATATATATTATATATTATATTATATTAATATATATATATATAGATATGATTATATATAATTATATTACTATATATAATATATATATATAATATATATAATTATTAGTATAATATACTTATATATAAATAGATTATATATATTTATATATATATTAATACATATTATGTATGATTTATAGCAGAAACTATTTGAGAATCTGATATGATCTATATATACAGGATATTATTAATATCTATTATATATATACTACCTATATATATATATATTGATATATTCTTGTATATAAAATAATATATATATTTATAAATTCTAGAACATTATATATTAATAAGTGATCATAAATATTTATTAAAGTATCTTAAAATATTATAGTTTTAACATTAATATTAATAAGAATTTAAAAATTTTTATTAAAGTATCTTAAAATATTTTAGTTTTAGACAAAAGTTTTAGACAAACTATATATAATAATATTATATATATATATAATATAAGTATAATATAATATATAATTTAATATATATTATATTAAATATTTATCAAAGATAAATAAACGTATATATATATTTGAATATTTTATATATATTATATAAATATTAAGTATCCCGTATATATCTATATGTATAATATTATTATATTGCAGAAATAATTTATTATATATTAATAGGTATATTATCTATACGTATTAGTATAGTACATCTATACTAAGTTATTATATTATATATATAAATATATTATTTAGATATAGAAAGAATATATTTATATATAGATTAATAATAATATAATAATTAAATATATAATAAGAATATAAAGTTAATTATTAGAGTTTATCCTATTAAATATTTATTTATAGTATGTAATAACTCATAGTTTTCTTCCACGACTAGTTACATTTTTAACAGGTTAGTTACACAATGATTACCCTTCAGTTGTTAAGACCCGAATTTATGAGCCACTTCAATCACGTGTTAAGGTTTAAGAAATGTTTGCAATAATCCGCGTGAGCGATCTCACCAACGAATAAAGGCACCAAGCCTAATGGCAAGGCCATGCAATACTAAATTCCTAAAACGTCTCTTTATTAGTCTATGTCCGTTTTATCCTCTTTTACATCCCGACAGAATGCCTAAAAGTAGAACGCATACGCAAATTGTCCAGTTCGGTTCTCTCTATCATTTCGAACTAATAACTGTCACTATTCCATAGGTGTACAAGGGCCGTTATTCTATTCATTCACCACAACACCTTAGTTTACGGCGAGCTGACTGGGTAAACGTTGCAATCCCTATCTGTGAGGACACAGTCCGCCTAAATATTTCTGCTGAGCAGACCACTGATACTTGCTGCTAATATGTTAGTTCTGCTCGTAGAGTGGCTAGTCCTACAGGGTAAAGCCAATTTGGATGATGGGTGTATGAGTAAGTGTTAGAATGTTATGTCGAGATTGTGTATTTAAACTAATTTCTGATTAAAAGATTATTTTTATTATTATATTAGAAAAATTATTATTACTAATAGATATAATTATTCATTATGATGTGTACAAGTTTTCAAACAGGTATTATGATTAAGCATTTTAAAAAGATTATCATTTAGACGTTTTATGTTATGATTAGAGTAGAGGTACATTTTAAAGCTGATATGAGTAGTATCATAACTATGTCGAGTTTTTTTTCCTGTCATGAGGATGCATGTATGTGTTTTATGTTACGATGATGATGTTCGTGAGATTGATAGAGTTGTAGATATGATAAATGATGGTAATTGAAGAAAGATAAGAAGAAGAAAGAGAATAAGAAATAGCATTATGTGGTTATGGAGATAGTAGAGAAAGTAGAGAGACGAGAGAGAAGAGAAGAATATAGAGAAGAGACTAGAAGATTAGAAGTAGAAAGAGAGAGAGAGATATAGACAGTGAGATGGATAGGATGGGGAGCAGAGAGCTTATATGCAACAGATGACGAGGGTTACTTTCTTATGACGACATATAATAATTCAGAAGAGAGAGTACCGCAGGGACTTAATACCTCAGAGTAACTCTGCCATCATGAAGATCATGTACACACTTCTCTAATTCTAAAGAGACCTATTACCTTAATTTTGCGCTTGGATTCTGGAGGAAGACGATGACAGGAGACTTATAAGAGAATTCGAATCCGTCTACGATGAGAAAGATTTAATTACGAAACCTGTAGGAGCAAGATAGTCCGTCGAGAATAGGTGGAGGAGGAGTGACGACAAAGTAATACTATAACACTTACCTGTGAAACAGAACGTCACGGAGAATCGCGAATAGACTCCGTAAAACTTCGTGTTATTAGCTATGGCGTATAAACTCGGTAGATTGACCGTATGCGTGATAACAAGAATGCGTGGATCGTAGCGAACTGAGAGAGAAGAAGAAAGAGAGAGAAGGCGCTAACGAAAGAAGATACGGAGTTTGAAGGCACGCCGTGAGATTGATGGAGGAGAAGAGTGATGTACAAGAGATAAACTGCGGTGACAACGAGAGAGACGGTTAGAATCTTTCATGCAGTCAAATGTCGGAAGGGCACTGGAGTGAGGGGGGTACAATGAACAGAGAATACACTGAATAAGAGGGAGAGGTAGGCCTGTCGTCAGAGAAGATTGGAGTAAAAAGGGAGGGAGAGGGGCACGAGAATAGAGAAGCATATACGAGACAAGACCAGAAGCGAGAGCGATGGAAGAGAAGCAACTATAAGTAATTCAAAAGATAGAAGCCACATAACCACACACCGGAGCGGCCCAAACCGAATCAGAACACAAGACTGGAACCTGAAGTAGTCACCACAGAGGAAGTGCATCGGCACTGAAGCACAAACCACGTGCTAGCGATCCTAGTGTGTGGAGTAGTAAATGAAGAACTAGAACGAACCGGAGTTAAAGTCGACAAAGGGAAAGACGATCCGACAGACAGCGGCCATAAGTGCGGCCCGACCGCGAGGGGGCGAGGAGAGAGCGCGAGTAGTGAGTAGACGAGGGCAATGAGAAGTATGTGGCGGGAGAGACACGGACGAACGGGGGACAGATAGGCGGGCGCGACTTAAGTGACCGCCGAAACGTCGCGAGTGAAGAGGTAGGACGAGAGACGCCACGGGGCGAGGAGAGACAGGTCGAGCCAGTGTGGCACAAAACCAGTACACGCGCCCGGCACCGCGGCCAGCGGGCGCCGCGGGCGGCCTGCCAAGGCACGAGCGAGAGCCCGCGCGTGGCAACAGGAAGAAACGACAAGCGTGAGTGCGGGCAAAGGGCAGCTAAGAGACGGAGAGAGAAGCAGGGCGTGTGCAGTGGGTGGCGAAAGCTGAAGACAAGAAAACAGAGACAGAAGAAGAGCGGCACAAAAGAACAACGAGAACACAAAATAAGACGAAAGGACGAACTCGCCCGAAAGCAAAGGAAGAGCCTGCGAGAACGGCCAGCGCGGAAGAACCGACAGTGCCGAAGCATCCGTGCGCCCTATCCACAAAAAGAAACAGCAGCAAGCACGTCACACAATAACGAGCGCGGGAAAAACGGGGGCCGGGCTCCCGTGCCCCAGTGTCTCCGCCCCCGGGGTGGGCGGTGGGGCACGGCGGCAGGCAGAGCCACCGTCGGCCGCCTCGGGGGCGCGCGCCCCCGGAGGACACAAAAAGGCGGGCGGCCAAAAAGCAGACCATCAAGACGCTCGCAAGGAACGCCTGGCAGAACAAAAGCCAAGACGTGAACCACCAAGACAGAGAAAAGAGGACAAAGAAAAGACTAGAAGGACGCAACAAGTCCGAAGAGAGAAGGCACAGAAGAAAAGAAGGGAAGATGAGGAGGCGGGGCCCGAGCGAAGACCAGCCCAGACCATCCAAGTGGATGGAGAGCGACCGGCCGGAATCAAAGCACAAAGAAAAAGGTGGCCACAGTACAAAACAACGGTCCGGCCAACACACGAAGAATTCATAGACAGAGGGCGCGGTAGCTGCACACGAACGAGAGCACCGACCTGCCCGCAGAGAGAGAGTAGAGGAGTAGCCGGTACAAGTCAATATACCAACGGCCGACCTAACAGGACTTCACACGAGACGATGACGCCATAGCGAACTACCGAAGGACGACGATGAGCGGAATGCACGATAGATACGTAGATATGAAAAAGAGCGGGAGAAACAGCGAGCGCAAGACGCTGCGATGCGAGACACGAGGCCAAAGGCAAAGATAGGTGACACGCCGACCCTTAGATAAGCGCACTTAGACCGCAAGGAAATAGGATCGTCAAAGAAAGACGCCAGGCAGAAACGTATAAGTAGGGGGCCGCCGAGAACGAACGGGGAACGTGAGGGTGTAGGGCGCTGAAGAATCTAAGCGTAGGACGGGGAAAGGGTGGAATCGAGCGAGAGACGGACAGACAGAGGCACCGGCCACGTCACCGACGTACACGGAGGGCATCCCCACTCTGAGAGGACTAGACGGATATGAGGAGGAGGCGGTGTCCACAAATGCACGCGGCAAACAGACGGGGAGAGAAGGGAGAACGCGCCAGCCGAAGACTAGGCAGAGCGAGTAGGCAGACCGACGATAGACTAGATACGAAGCCACGACTATGAGGCCGGCTGCCAGTAGGTGATCAGGCTACACACGGCACAGCGAACGCGAAGCAAACGGTGCAAGCCGGAAGGAGGACGAAAGACTACACTGAGGTTGAGACGAGCACGAAAAGCAGCAGGAGCACAGACTGCAGCCAGGAAAGAGACGAGAAGGGCGCGCAAGAGCAGGAGAACGAGGACCGGGGAAGAAAAGGGCCGGAGCGAGAAGACGGAAGCAAGGCGAAGACGCAAACGCGAACGCAACCCCGCGCCGAGAGACAGACGAGAGACGAGAAGCGGCGCCGCAGTGCTGGAAAAAGGAACGGGAGGCCGCGCGCCTCGGCAACGGGGGACAGAAGGAGACCGGCGGAGGAGGGAACGAGAAACAGGCAGGTGAATAAGAACCGAACGCAACCAGACACAGGAAGTAGGCCCGCCCGACAAAAAACGGGGAGGGTCTGGGGAGTTGGAGACGACGACTAGTAGTAGAGCCAGGCGTACCACAAGGTAGCGGCAAGGAGACTACGAAGAAGATCACGACGAGATAATGAGCGGACACCCGGAGAGGAACGCGGACGGAAGACGAGTCGAGGCGGGAACGAACGACAGGGAGAGTACGAGGGAAGAGCGAACGGAAGACCAAGAAGGGAACGGGAGAGAGAGCCAGAGGACTACGTGACCGGCCGCGCGAGGGGGCGGAGCCGACCCGAAGGTGAGGAGAGAGGGGGAGAGGGAAGAAGTAATAAACTTGTTATGTATTAGTTAAACTTCTAATTGCATGTTAACTTTATTCTGTTAGTGTTAATTATCACATCAAGCAACGTCTTTCACTTTTTCTTATATTTGCAATGATACGACGACATCGCCATCCGTGCAGTGCTGTAAAACATCTGAACATTTTTGATTCTCTTTGTCTGACATTATATTTATTGTATTAATTAGTCTCCTACAGGTCTCATACATCTAATAGACAAATAAACTGATTCTCAGTATCTGAATAGAGACTTTGCTCCTAGTATCCGATATGCTCTCTCATTTACTCGACACCTCTCGCCCCTCTTATGTTCTTTAGATATGCATACTCGTATCCTTATCTTCTATCCTTACAATCCTGAAATTCTGTTTATACAGTTACAGCTTTGCCTCAGTGACGGACTGTGATTTGTGATAAGTTTACGCCATCGTAAAAAATTTTTGAACTCTAGTTTGTGAGCAGAGAGAAGAGAATAGGATGAGATGAGAGTGAGGAGACAGAGAAGAGAAAGGAAGAGAGCATAGAAAGATAGAAAGACAGAGAGACAGAGAGTACACATGAATAAAAGATTAATATTAATAAGAGAGAGAGAAAGAGATAGAGAGAGAATAAATTATATGTGAGTTCTAAATTTTAAAAGGCTCCAACTCTCCATAGAGATTACCTGATTATATTTTGTCTCAACATTATACAACTTTTTTTAAATTTTAGACATTAAGCGATGAGAGCATGACGAATTCAGTTCCATTTCCCCTTTCCCTAAATTTTTACTCTTACCCCTATAGCACGAAATGATTCCGAATGTTATTTTTAAAGCCATATGCACAAGAGAAGAGAGCAACCCCACATTATATGAGAGATAATGATAGTCAGAGGAATTACTCGGATGACCATATTACAATGTTCTATATGTATTTAAATTATGAAGAATTACGACACTGATTTTATGGAATCCGATTGAAATGACAGAACTGACTCTTACAAAACCGAAATCTTTAAGAAAGAAAGAAAAGATACCTGACTCGATTCCTCAATGTTAAGTTCAAAAACATTTTGAGAACTCCCAGATTTTTTCGTATGATATATTATACTCTTATGGGCCTCGTACGAAAGAGGGACCAAAGCCGTTATCAACCTTGAGAGAGGATTCGTGGTTGGGTCCAGACAAGCCGGGGGCCGGAAAAGAAAGGGACCCGCTGTATAAGGGCCCGCAGGGTTGAGGATGGAAAGGAGGGGAGGAATAGGTTTGCCAAGAGGTATTTTTTATTGAGGGAGTGTGTTCCAAAGATGAGCGATGTTTTTGGTCTGTTGTGATCCCGTTATTGGGAGGAATTATAAGGAGGTAGAGGAGGCTGGGAATTATAAGGAGCTAGAGGAAGGAGGTTTTGACAGAGCATTTTATATTGATCAAGGCAATAGTTTTAACTTTTAAACTCCATAAGACCTAATTCCTTAAATATATAATTTAAAAACTGTGTTTATAATTGTTTCTGTATATATGTTTTTTTAATTTCTTTATATGATATTTTATTTCTTTTTAAATAATTTTTTAAAATCTTCACAACTTTTCATGACGACCCCACCCGTTAGAATTATATCCATTCAATTTCAAAACCTTTTTAGCTGAGTAGTAAAATATTAATACTATAATTTCAATTCTAAGAATTAAAATAAGATTTTATTCATAATTTTTAAATTATTTTAATTATTAATTCTATTCATTTCATATTGTATTTAATTATATTTAATTTTGCTATTTTTTATTAATTATAATTCGTTTTATAATTTCAAGTAATAAATTTTATGATATAATGACAGAACCCTTAAGTAACAACAGCTTTACATGAAAATTTAATAAAATTTAATTTCTCCCACATCAACAACGATCCTATATTTTAATCTATTTTTAAATTAGAAACTTATGAAATAAATTTTAATCAAATATAATTAGTTAATGATTCAAAAGTATTTTTTTATCTTTTATTAATCATTTTACTTCTTTCCATACCCTTTATTCATGAAAATTACGTGAGGATTGATTGTTACTATTATGCAGATGATTGAGCAGAGGTCCAGCGCACTTAACAATGTGACGTATTATCTCAGAGGCACGTGTTATAGAGTGATGAGCCTAAAGAGTCTGTTAGGAAGAAAACCAATGAGTAGGAATAGTGTAGGAAAGATTAGGCATATGAAGAGTGATGTGATTAAGAAATCTTAGGATATATCTCCGAGGATTATTTTAGTACCTTCATAATTAGTGCAGTATGTAGAGGCGGATTGCAGCTGGGCCTAAAATAGCCAGAGGAAGTGGACTGGATTAGGAAACATTTCGGGGACAGAGCCCTCACTTTAAGAAAATAGAAGGGAGAATAGATGATTAGATGATATCGCAAGTTTCAAGGAGGAATGTTTTCGTTAGAATTATAAGGTAATAGGTTAGTTAGTTAGGATGTTATTAAGTATAATGTTAGTTATTGACGAAGTATATTTAGTAAGGGTATAGAGTGAAAGAAGTGAGTGGACAAATTAATAGGTAGTAGGTAGTGATAGATGGTGGAAAGTTATATTCTATATTAATGTTGAGTGAGCTTTATGAGAAGGTAGATGTAATTCAGCGAATTATACGTTGAGGCAGTTCCCTTTTTCTTGACGATTTTTTTACATTCTTTTTCTCGTCTATTACCGAGACACTGGTTAGGGATGTGTATATTATGAAGAGGATTAGTGATGGATGGATGATTTTTATTATTTAATATGACGGCGAGATATGTGATGGGAAGTATAGGATATGATGTAGGAGGACTGTAGTTAGAGACTAGAAGATAGTTTACTAGGATGTGTTGATGAGTGGTATAGAGTAGAGGTAGGAGATGTGATAGGAGAGAGTATGATGTGAGGATGAGGAAGGAGGATAGAGGGGGAGGATACTGCGTGGGTATTATCATGTGTATGTTTAAATTTGAATCCAGCGAGTCACAGTGCCAGCCAAAACTCTAGCTAGTCGTTTGAGGAAGATAGTGAGCAATTACCTAATATGTCACGGGTAGGAAATTAGTAAAGGTTAGTAAAGACGCGAGGAAAGCAGCAAGCTTTGCAGTGTATCATTGTGGAGATGAGGGGTACGCGTAAACGTTTTGTCTCGGTTGGGCAGTACGGTAAATTGGTGTGCTTTTGACTCAGATTTCAGCAGCACACTAAATCAAAGTCCTGTTTGTAAATGAGGGGGCCCCATATGCGTCTCAAGAAGAAGTGTCATATTTTAACACCTCTGATTTATCGTAGCATATAGCAAATTCTCCTTATGATTACAGGGCCAAGAGGAATGATATGACTGGAAAAACCTCTACCAGGTTAGAGTGTATGACCACAGTGACGGGTGCAGTCCAGAGCGTATATAAAACAATTTTCGAATTGGTACAAGAATTATACATACTCTAAAAAGGCAACACAGACCCACTATGTCACTTCCTAAATCTGATTTATATCGGGACTCTCTTTACGCGAAGACCGGGACAGGGAACCCCTGGAGTGAAGACAAAACTCGTTATTATGGTTATGAGGAATTAAAATACGAAACCCGCCACAGATGACTACCTCACTACTTCTTTGCCGAAACAAATCCTAACATCTTATGGTAAAATGACATAGTATTATAACATAATGTTAATTTTTATAGTTTTTATTTTCAAGAATTTTCAGTATCCATAAATATTTATTTTATTTATTGATAACTATAACAATTATTTGAGAGATAAGTCTTTACATTTTCATTTTTAGTGTTAGCTTACGCTATTTTTCTCATTCTAAAGAATATTATCCCTCTCAACTAATTCTATAGCTTAATTAAAATATATCATATAAATATTTAAATTAATTTAGTAGTGTACCTTCAATCTCTCCATTATATTATCCCTCCCTTACTCTATCATAAGCTTGATCTTTCTATACTTGTCTATACGTTTTTTACTCACACCTTAGAGCAGTTTTCCCAGAGATTTAAACTTCCTACTAAATTAGTATATATATGGTATATGTTTATGTATTATAATATAATATATATATATATATATAATAATATAATATAAGTATATATATATATATATATATATATATTAATATATAGATATATATTATATGTATTATAGATATATATTATATTATATAATAAGATAATTATATATATATATATAATATATATATACTATATATATATATATTATAGTAAATATATAATATATATAATATATATAATATTTTATATATAATATTTATATGATAGTATATTATATATGCTATATTATAATATAATATATATATATATAAATAATATAATATATATTAATATATATAAGATAATATATATATATATATTATATAATATATATATATATATAGTATATATATAATATATTATATAATATATATAATATATAATAATATATAATAGATATTATATATTAATATATATATATATATATAATATTAGATATAATATATTATATATAATATATAATAATATATGTATATGTATATAATATAGTAATATATAATAAATATATATAGTATGATATACTATATATATATATATATATATATATATGATATATATAAATATATTATATTATATATAATATTATATATATATATATATGTGTGGTGGCATGTGGTATGGACATATATGTGTGTGCAGTGTGATTGATATATATAATGTGGTAGTGAGTAAGTATGTATATGTTATATGTATGTGTGTATGATGTGATATGGTGTTTATGATAAGTGTATATTTATAATATATATATATATAATATATAAATATATAAATATATATATATATATAGTATATATAATTTATATACTATATAATATAATAAAATATTATATACTATATATATAATGTTGTGTGTGTATGTGAATGTATGTGAATATATGTATGTAGTATTGTATGTATGTTTGTATGTGTATGATAATTATATTATATTTATATAGTTGATATGTAGTATATATATAAAATAATTAATATATATATATATATATAATATATATTATATTATAATATATATATATATATAAATATATATATATATAATATTAATATATAATATATATAAATATAATATATATATATATAGTAATAATATATATATATATATATATATTATATAATTATAATATATATAGAAATATATAAATATAATATATATATATATATATATATATGTATATATAATAATATATATATATAATATATACTATACTATTATATATATAATAATATAATATAATAATATATAATAATATATTATATATATATATATATATATATATACCGGTATATATATATATTTATATATAATATATATATAATATATATATATATTATTATACATATTATATATATATATATATATAATATAATATATATATTATATATATATATATATATAGTATATATATATAACATTTAAAATTATATATATATATATATATAATGTGTGTGTGTGTGTTTATATATTAGTATATATGTCTAAGTGTTCATGAGTGTGTGTGTATGTTTGTATAGTTGTGAATGTAAATCTATATGCACACAGTTACTCGATTGTGAATGATTAACTACAATTCCATTTGTATGTTAAAACAAAATAAAAATTCAAATAAAATAGCAACACAGGTTGCCAATCTTTGGTTGCTAGAAGTGTTGGACTATGTCGTTGTCCCAAAGATAATTTATTGTATTTTGAAAATTATTCATGGAATACAGTTTAGTTACTATGAACGCGTTAATTGAAAAGGTCATGGAAAATGACGAAAGCTATTATAACAAGCGTTCAATAGGTTTTAAAATTAGTACCAGCTCATACTATAGTTTATTTTTTTAATTTAGTTAAAGATTTTTAACATTTAAACATAGATTATACCTAATAAAAAAGTACCAAAATTTTATAGAAGTTAAATCTCTTAAAATGCTTCCAAACAGATAATGAGTGAAAAAAAGAATAATAGACAAATAAAGCATCTCAAGGGTGCAAAACATTAAATAATAATATAACTACGTACAAAGTAGTAACCTAAATAATAATAATAATAATAATAATAATAATAATAATAATAATAATAATAAATATATATATAATATATATATATATATAATATATAATACTATATAGATATATATAATATATAATATATATATATTTATATATATATAATATATATATATATATATATAAATATAATATAGTATATATATAGTATTTATATATGTACTCCTAAAAATGTTGAAGGGAAATTTAATTTTAGGAAAAAATTTAACCTCAGGTAATTATTTTACATCTACAATCGCCAATTTTTAAATAATAAAATAATAATAATAATAATAATAATAATAATAATAATAATAATAATAATAATAATAATAATAATAATAATAATAATAATAATAATAATAATAATAATAAAAATTAATAATAATAATAATAATAATAATAAATAATAATAAAAATCTGATCTTGTTTTTCTCTTTTTATAAAATATAAAAACAATAAAAGAGTTTTTTATGGTTGAATCTTTTGAGGATCTTTGCCTTCTCTCTCATTTAACTGGTCGTAACAAGACGTTTACACGAACATTATTAAAACTTATAAAATGCGTCCTTTATTTCTCGATTGTGATCTTCCTAATGGAAGATAATTTCGTATATATATTTAAAATTTTGACCTGTAATTAATTATTAAGCATTTTATAGGATTTTCTATTAATATTAATAAAAATGAGAGACCTTATGAACTCAAAACAAAAATATTTTATTAATAATATTAATTAAATAAAAGCAAAGCAAAAGAAAATATTCTTAAATTCCTCTTCCTATATAGGAAAAAATTGTTGGTTAGATATGCGAACCGTATAGAAAACGGATTATATAATTCGTTTCTATACCGTTCCATATTCTAACCAACAAAGTTTTCTAATTATACGAAGATAATAGAATATTTCCTTTGCTTCATCATTATGCATGTTTCTAAGAATATTTCAAAAGACAAAAAATAAAGAAAAAAATAAGCCAGAAGTTCAGTATATATATATTTTGAGCAAATATATTTTAGCCTTATCATTAGAGCCCATTGATATTATCTTATTATGATTTATTATTATTATGATTACGAAGATATTATTATAAAGTATTATTATTAATTAATTATTATTAGTAGATTATTTTTTCATTTATGATTATTAATTTATTATTTATTGTGTAGATTTTGGGAGAGGATTATTATTGATGATTCTTTATGTAAATGGTTTTCATAATTATGATATAGATGGAAAGAGATTATTATTCTCCTGTTTGCAATTTATAGGCTAAGTACATTGAGAGTGATGATGGATATGGAAGATGAGTAAGTAGATGTAAGAGTATGGGGATGCATGATGATGAGTATTAGTAGAGGAGTAGGATTAGTATGATGAGAAGGAGAGTAAGAGATGAAGGATAAGGATTGAGGATGAGATGAGTAGTAGTGGGAGTAGTCAGTAGTGGAGGAGTAGTGATGAGGATGATGGTAGATGAGGATTAAGAGATGTGATAGGAGTAGAGTAGGATGATGAGTTAGGAGTATGATATGAGGAGTAGATAGGAGTAGATACCGAAGATAGGAGGAAAGGATTGGGGAATTAGTAGAGTAGAGGGATAATGGGAGAGCTGAGGCGAGCCGCCAAGATGTAAGTTGTAGCAACAGAAAATGGGGCGTGAAGAGAAGGCGGAAAAAAATAAAACAAAGAGGGAAAGGAGATGCCAACGTGCGCCGGACAAACTGCGGACATTTCAAGGAATAAAGGTTGATAGTGTGAAGAGTGGTAAACAATGAGATGTAAAAGAAAGGCGGGTCAAAAACTAAGTTAACAAAAATAAAGAAAGAAAAGGAAGAAAGGGAAAAGTGGAGAATGAACCGAACATGACGTGTGGCAGGTAAAGAGTTGGAAAAAAAGGACATGCATTTAGATTATGGGACACGGGTAGTCCTGTAAGAGCAACGAGGCCCCGAGGCGGCAATGCAGAAAAAGCAGTTGTCAGCGAGAGGGAGAAGCAGGTCGGGGAGGCGGATAGCGGAGGTGGGGGGGCGTGAAAAGCTGAAAGTAGGTTGGACCGGCGTAGCGGACTGAGGCGACATGTCGCAGGGAGGAGGCGGGGGGAGCCGATAGAAAGGCGGTTACCAGCCACTGTGGCCAGAACAGGAAATGAGACACAAGCGGACTGACGTGCGCACCAGCCGGAAAGCGCGCGCGAGTTAGAGAAGCACGAGGCTAGGTGTCAAGGGGCGAGTATGTTAGACGAGTGCGGAAACAGAAAACTTCGGCCCGTCGTGGGGCGTGAAAGGCGCGGTGGTAAAAATAATGGGTAAGGGGCTCGTCTGGGGGCGACGGAATAGGGGTGCAGGGGTAAGAGACTGAGAGCGTACCGGGGGGCGGGGAAGGAGGATGATGTGGGGCGTTTACGCTAATGCCTTATTGAGTTATAGTGAGTGTGATGGATGTAGAAGGCTCGAGGCGGGGAATAAGAAAAAGCAAAAAAAAGGGAAAAGAAAATAAAAGAAAAGTGGGGGGGAAAAAAAGGTGTCAAATCAATGAAAAAATAAGGTATAAGGAAGTGAATAATACAGAAAGTTAATAAAGTAAAATAATAAATGGAATAAATAAAATAATATATATAAAGTAAAAGAATAATAAAGAATTAATAAAAAATAAATAAATTAATAAGAGGGAATATAAAAAATAATGAAAATAAAAGAATAACTGGAAAAAAAATAATTTTAAGAATTAATGAATCGATAAAAATAGAAAAAGATATATATAAAATGTAATGAATAAAAGAAGGAATAAGTATTTTATGAAGGAAGAAAAAAGAATGAAGGGTAGGGTAAAAAAAAGGAAGTAAGAAATAAAATAAAAAATGATGCTTAAAATTAATAAAAGAATACCGAATAATAAATGGGAAATAAAAAACAATTTAACAGTAAGTATAGATTAAATTACTGGTAAGTATGAATATCTACAGATGGTAACCAAAAAAAAAGGAATAAGGAGATGTACAAAGAAAGAATATGCATTAAAATGGATAATACTATAAATATCATTTAAGAAGGAATAAATTAAGAAAAGAAGGAAAAAGAAGTAAAGGAATAAAATGAATAAGAAGATGGTTATAAGCTGTAGGAATAATCAATGATAATTAACGAAAACATGTAGGGTGATGAAAAATGGGTATAGATTCAAAATATTTGGCTCCAGATATACGAATGGTTGGATGCCACTAGTCTAGCTGTTAAAAAAGGGGTGAAGGAAAAGTAAGATATAATTATAAGTTTTTGTCCTTTTTTTTTATTTAATTTCTTTTGCATAGAATAAAAAAATTTAAAAAAAAACATAACAAATAAAAACACCACATATAATTATATAATTTTTAGAGTTAAATAAAGGAGATACTTTATATCAATTTCCAAAAACAAATTACTAATAAAAAAAACACAAAAAATATAAATATATAATTAACTAAACTAACGAAAATAATAGCAGCATACTAAATATATAGCATGCGTTTCCTTAATTAAAGAGCTAAAATATCCCCACCCATATTAAAACAAGAGGCACATAAACATATAAACTTAAACCAAAAATATATTTCAATTATAATAAAGAAATTATACACATTTACAATAGAATAAAAGATAAAAACAAACAGAATATAGCACTATAACAAACCAAAATAAAAAAACAATGGTTCAAAATCTAAATAAAAAAAATAGAAATCAGACAAATTTAATATGATTTAGCATAATAGATGGAGATAGAGTCACACACAGACCATATCACAATAATTAAAAAATAATCCCAAAATAACAAAATAAAAAAAGTAATACGAAGTAAACCCAATACACTAAAAAAGATAATAAAAAACACACCTGCTGTAAAAACAAAACATATTTTTTTTTGTCAAGTGCCATATCTTCAAATATAAATTAATTCCCTCTTTTAACAATACAACGTCCACATACAACCATTGAAACGGGCCTTAAAGTAAATCCAGAGTGAGCACAAAGATCAGACAATCATTTTCAGTAAATGTCGATTCATTAGCAGATATTCTAGAATCACTACAGGAAAAAAAAGAAACATTACTGTCATAAAAAACTTGCACAAACACAACACACGGCATTAGGTTCTCACTTAGCACACATCTTTCCCACGCAGATCATCAACCCCGACAAATAAATTACTCCCCCTCCTCCCAATCCACCTGCCACATCCCCAGTTCTCCTCATTGTGCCTCTCCAGCCTGCAATAATGTTGCACTTACTCATCGCCATGAGCAAGAATAAAGTTATCGCCTTTTCATTTTAAACCAAATGAAGTGGGTTTTGAAATTTTGATAATTACTGAACAAAATTTAAAATCAAAAAATATTTCGTCATTTTGGTAGTAATGGACCCATCAATCTAGCCCTCAATATGACTTCCTCCAAGCCTTATGCAACGTTTCATATTCTCGAAATCAATTGGTAAAAGTTGAAACGGACCCACTGTCAAAAACCCACGGTTTTGCGCATTCAACAATTGCAACTCACCAATATCTGGAACATGAAGAAAAAAGGACGAAGAAAAAAACACACATCCACCGAAACCGACCTATCTTTTAGCCTGCGAGGTCACGAACCATAAAGATCATACCACGTACTCTTCAGAGTAATATTATATATCTTCTCTTCCATTCTCTACACCCTCAGATGAAATTACGAATTTTATGTCCCATATCTTAGGGCGATGCGCCCGCGCCGGTTAAAATATTGGGCCCAGTCTGGAGCAAATATACATTGACTGAAATTGTATCTTAATAGTCCATATTCTTCAAAATCTAAACACTCTTCCACACGATATCCCATAATTGCATATCCCAGTCAATAAAATATTATAAATTTACAAACCTTCTAACATACTACTAGACATCAGTCTGAAAAACTCCTTCTCATGTCTTATTAATTCGTGGCAAGAAAAACTTAACGTACTACACACCCCATTAACGCTCTTCTGCGTAGGCCCCTTTCCTCCCCTCCCCGTCTATGCTCCACTCACACACACTTCTTGAATCCTTTTTCGAACGTAAGAGCATCATATCCTCTCTTCTCTTCATCGCTTTCACCCGGCTTTATAATATAATCAATCTACTTAATCTACTACTAACTTAACTATCACTACTATCATCACTTATAGTCATTATACTTAATCTACTTTTATTTACATACTATCTAATCTCCCCTCTTCAATCATCAAATCAAACAACAATAATTTCTTCACTTTTCACAATATATATAATATATAATAATCCCACATCAACACACAAATACACCAAGATTATAATATATTCTTCTATACCATCCCATTCCCCGCACTTCACCCTCCTCTCAATTATATCACTCCCCACCTCCACTAACTACAAACTGTAATAAATTCTTGGAATTAAAAAGTTCCTTGATAAAATAATAGAAATACAGAATATTTAACCTTGTAAGTTATAAATAATACCTATATTTTTCAATCCCTAGTTAACATATATTCATAATAATTATCTATATTACAAATACGATCTCCCATGAAACGTACAGCTAAACAAACAAAGTAACCCAGTTATCCAGTCACTATTTTCTCTATGGCTTGGAGGTCAGATTATGCTAAGTCCTTCCGCCGTATCTCTTTCCAGCGTCATTACCTAACTCTTCCTCACTCTCCTCTAAGTATTTTCACAATATCCTCCCTGGATCCTTTCTGAAAAACGACTTGCTGACAGCCTAGTAGTAAATGGGTCGAGGATATTGCTAGATTCTCCTTCTACCTTCACATCAAATCCGTTTCTAGAATATACTGTGAATTCCGTTTCTTCTTCTTTTGCGAAATTACTGCAACCCTTCTTAATCACACAAAAGACAAAATTGCAAAAAGTGTAGATTATAGTCTTTTTGCTCTTTGATCTCTCTACAAGTTAAGAGGACTAATCACCTACTCATCGTAAGCATTTGCATAATAATGGCCTAAGCCCTAATGAATATACTTTGAGTACATAATGCATTAAGCAATATCTCTTCTTTCGTACCATCTGCACTTTTTCTTGAATCACACATTCTTCTCAGCCTCACCTTACATATATTACAGGAATAGTGGTATACGATTAAAACCCCGATGTTTATAGGTTCACCGATTTTATACACCTTATCCTTATCTATAAATAAGATAATAACCATGAATTAAAATAGAAAGAAGAAAAAGTAGAACATAACAGAGAGGAATAAAAAAAGTATATGCAATGGAGAAATCATTTTGAGGAAAGATTATGTGCCGAAACATTCCCCAACAGACAAAACGTCAGATCTCAAGAGCGACAATTAATGCCATGACAGTGCGCATTAGATAAACACAATACTATCCCTAGAAACCCTAAACCCATAATTAAATAAAAATACAAACCCATTGGACGTATTCAAAACTTAATTACTGAACTAACATTATATAAATTATAAACATATATATTTGAACCGAATTTACCAATTATAAAATTGCCACGAAATTCCGACTAATAAAACACCGAAATCCGACCTATCATTGATTTACTCAAGAGCATTCAACCAGCACTCCAGCCTACTTATCACGCTCCACCACTTTTCCACACTTTCTATAGCACCTACCACTTGAGATTACCGAACTCGCCTCGCTACCACCCATCACTTACACCACTATCCCAGAACCTCCGCGACCTCCGCGAACTCCGCCACCTGAATAAATATACACGATACCATACAACCACTCAGACTACAAAATAGCTGAGAAAAAGTGTGCAAGCTAAGCGAGTACGCTTGCAATAGATGCCGGAAGAATAAAGTCATTGCAGCATTTTAGGAGAGGGGACAAAATGCCAAACACTACCAAAATCAGTTAAAGAAATATACAGAATAGAGATCAATTATCTCTATGGTGGTACCTAATAATAAAGGAAAGCATCGTTAATAAGGTAAAAAAGGAAGCGATTATAGCAGACGAGATCTAGATTACTAGTGACGAGAATAAAAATCCAAGCTCATATTATATCGATTAGGCAAGGCAATAAATATTTAATAAACACATTTCGAATACGGTAAACACGTGATTATTTATAAAGATATATAATTCCTAATTTGAGAAAGCAAAACCACTTAACAAAAAATCTGACACACGATATAATTATTCCCAAATGAGTCTTTATAAAGATACATAATTCCTAATTTGCGTAGGGCACTTGGGTTTCAGAGATGGCTGCTAACTGCGATGAATTCTGCAAAGAAGAGGTTGTCCAAAGTATAATAAATTAATAAAAAATAGCGGAAAACAAAAAGTAATACCAAGACATTGTTCTATATCATTGCTCTTTCAACAAACACAAATCATAAAGTAATAAAAATTGAAACACATACCAGGAAATCCGCAATACTAGATGGTACATAAAAAATAATAAGAGTAAAAAAGAGACATTATTATACGTTTTTAACGAACGATTAGTGAGATCATTAGACAAAAAAGAAATTAAAAATAAAAAAAAATGAGCAAAATCATAGTATAATCACAATCTAATACACCAAACAACATCTTAAACAAACACACATCAGAAATAGCACTCAAAAGTAATATAGAGAAGAAAAACAGTATATAATAGATATACAATGAAAAAAAAAAAATAAAAAACAAAAACCCACAAACATATCCACTAAATGAATCTACAATCACATTAGTACTCCTATATTACCTCTTAAGAGAAGGAAAAAAAAAAGGCACAACACACTGCACGTCTCAAGAAGTGGAAGGCACAAGGAAGAAAGACGAGATTATTACAGATTGCCTCACAGGCCATGTGAGGGTCGTAGCAAATGAAACATGGACAACAAGTGAACAAAATATCTGAACAAGCGTAGATAAGAGACAGCCAAGTACTACCTGAACGAAATATAGATTAGACGAGAGCAAGTGGTATACTGTGCTACTTCCGACACTTACTATGATCCAGAACCTCATGGATATATTAATACGACCATCCTTGCAGTGATATTCTAACCATATTGTGGAACTGAGGCATATTAGAGAGAAGCCACAACGAAGCTAATAGGGTAGAATATATAAATCACACAGAGAGATCATGAAAAAGTGCTTCACATAGAAACTCCTAACAGAAAATCAGTGCCCGAGAAGTTACACCTCAGAACCTAATGATCCATACACCTATCCCACAGAAAAAGATTTATGGTACACAGACGACAAGACAAGACATAAACAAAAGAGAGAGTCCACATATACCACAACCTCAATATACACACCAACAGGCATAATCATGAGAGACAGGAAACCTTCAATACATATTAAGTCAATTACGATTACATAATACCACACTAATATCAAATTAACACTAGATAAAAAGAGAGTATATTTACACATATACACAACACTATAGATCCAACACTGACAATCAAGTTAGAGAAATCAACAAAATATACAACAATCAATATTTACACACACTGCAAAACATAAAACACACTAACCATAACCCAATATTACAATAATAAACAAGTTAAAGAAAACACAGAAACAAGTTAATTAAATTTTGTCAGATAAATTATACACACACTAAATAGAAAAAGGCACAAGATGAATAAAGAATGAAACTGGAGAGAATAAATAAAAAAAAACAAACTTAATATGAGAAGGCAAAAAAAGAAATGCAGAGGAGGAGCACACTGCCGATGGATCTTCATTAAAGAAGGTAATTAAAGATCATATAAGGCGATGAACCACATATTTTATATATACAAAGATCAGAACAGAAAAGAAAAGCTTATGAAGTACTTGAGCATCAGAAAAAAAAAAACATAAAACACACAAAACCATAAGCAACACACTAAAAAAACCAATACAAAGCATCTAAATCTTTCGAAGTACTTTACCACTGACACCGAGGAGATAACGATGATCGCAGAAGAACTCGAGAAACCGAAACACAAGCCAATTAAAATAAACGGAACTGGAGAACTAATGCATGAGTGTCCTACACAACCAAGGAAAATCTGTGGCTTCATGTACACTAATCTAAATAGAATTTATTTTAACAATCAACAATGATTGAAGAACATTTGCGTACTCGCGACACCCAAGGAAACTACTTTTTTATAAACACCCAATCTCCTTTGCAACTCGCACTACTACTTTTAAATTTCTTTCCATTCATTGCACTATTGCTATTCTCTGATATTCCTACTTCTTCGTTCTCACAAAAATACATAATTCTTAAATCATTAATCAATTCTTTCTACTATCATTCTACAAATGTTCTTAGCTTTTATTTCTTCGTTTCTCTATTATATAATATATATATATATATTATATAATATTAACCTCATACTATCCCCTCATCACCCCTACTCCTAAGCCCCCTAAGATACTCATCTATTATAATCAACTCTCACCTACAAATATACTCAATTACATCAAATTTATCAAAACATAATCATCATATACATCATAATTAACCTAACATACACACACAAATACAGCAATAAAATAATAATCTCCTACTACCTACTCCCTACCCCATCCAATCCCTCACCTATCTCCACCCTATAATTATATATATAAACTCCACACTGTCACAGCACAATCAATGATAATCAATATATAAATAATATACAAATACAGAACATTCATAATCAATATTTATATAAATTATATATACTCACATATTTATAATTATATAATACACAACTACATCAATACTAATATAATACACACTAACACAAATACAACTCACACACACACATAATATATAATAAAATATTATATACTAATTTAATATATTATAATATACATTATAATATAACAAACTCACTAATCACACACACACACCAACAAACACACACATTAATACGGAAATAAAATCCAAACTATTAAAAGAAATATAACTAATAATAATATAAATATAATAAAAAGACAAAAAAAATCACATATAAAATAATCAATCTCAATCGACATCTCATGCCCTAAAATAAACTAAGTACAGTAATTATATATCCCTTAGCATACCTATATACTAACAATCACTCATAATGCCCTCCTAATAAAATCCTTAAGAGCGCTCCCCCCCCCTATCTGCTTTTGAAGATCTGGCGACTCCCCATGCTACAAGGAAAGGATGGCTGGTGCCAAACTTAAATCCTTGGTCGAATGTAAAAGGAACTAAGTCTGGAGTGTCCGCTACGGAATCATAGCAATGAGGGTATGTTTTACTGTGTTTTGTATAGAAGTGAGACGAATGACTGGCAATAGAATATAGATCTCAAGTTAATGTGTTCCAGCATGGATAATTTAGGGCCGTGCTAGTAATTCTGAGAAGAATCTGAATAAAATGAGGAGTGTAACTGTAACCCAATATAGTAATACGTATTGATTTTGTGCGCTGGGTTTGCAAAGAAAAGGATAAGCGAGAGAATAAATGAAAGTTCTGTTGAGATGGTTTGGTCAATGTGGAAAGGATAATGATAGTCGGTTTGGTAAGCGGTGTATAGTGGTGAGTGGTTGGAAACTGACCGGCTGGGAGATAAAGAAAAAGAGATTGAGTCAGTAAAGGAATTTGTGAAGGAAAGGAACATTGGCAAGAGAGCGAGAAGAAAAGGTGAAAAATTTGGAAGAATTCGCGGGGTGTTGTAAGGGGGTATGGTTGTGGCCCACCTGTGCCGAGGGATACCCTACACTTGACGATTTACATAGTGAGAGATCTCGTGCTGTTACGGTGAAAGCTCTATGGTGATTTTCATGACGCGACGAGTTCTTACGTAATTAATGGTACAGAGGGGCGGTAAGGCGGGCTTTCTTTTCGGGAAAAAACTACCTAGACTTTCTTTTCCGAGCTATGTCACGGCGCACCTTACTCCCAGTCTGGGAAAAAAAGGGAAAGAAAGAAAGAAAGAAAGAATATAATTATTCATTATTATTTTATTATTATTATTATTTAGTTATATTATATTATAACTCGTGCAACTGCTATAAATATATTCTGTGAAAAATTTTTTTAACTATTATTACTATTATTTCTACATTTTAATATGTAACGCGTATGAAACGATTTTTATATCGTTAATTTTTAATTTTTTACCGAGATAATCGTTTAAGTGATTAAGCATGCTTATTCTTTTTTTTGTTTGACGATAATGTGATTAACGTCGTTATCACTTTCATCATTAGACGGTGCTCACGCTTTGGTTATATATTATCTATTATATAAATATCTAATCGTAGCAATATTTATGAGAGAGAGTGTAGATAATATATTAATATATATATATATATATCCTACTAATAATTTTAATATTATATAATATAATATTATTACATGGTCATCCTTGGAAATTTAAAAGGAGAAAATACGAATAAAGGATAATAATGCGTTTGGAGAATGATATGAATATGAGCGAAATAATTGGAGAAAATATAAATGTAGGAGATATATATATATATAGTTAAATATATTTATATATAATATATATATTATATTTATATTACTCATAAATATTATATATAATATATATTTATATATATTATGATAATAGAAGGAAGAACGAAACACCACGACAAAGTCATTGTTTATTTGAACGTTTCGTGCTCCTCTGGGCACATCCCGTCCCCCAAAAAATTAACAATAAACAAAACAAAAAAAAAACACACAACCAATAATAATTATAAATTTAAAAATGTAAAAAAATTTTAGAATCAAATATTTACAAATGATAACTCTAGTTTTACTAACTTCGAAGTCACAGAAGGCAAAGACAAATGAAAAATATATTGCTATGATCTCTATTCTTATACTAAATTTATCAAGAATTAGTGTTGAAAAAAAAAAAAACTATAATAAAATTAATCTTAACGTATTGTCTACGTTTAGGAATATTTGATTAACAAAATTTAATAAAAAACATAAATGAATTTACTGAGGATTTGGTCGCAGTTAAGCTCACGGCTGCATCCAATCGGACACCCACAACGACGGAAACCAAAAGATCGACCGCGCCGTCGCGCACGCGCGACCGGGGCCCGATCTTCGGCGCCCTGTGACCGCGGATTCACACCTCCCCCCCGCCCCACCCACCCACCCACCCACCCCCACACCCTGCGTGGGCGACACGCTGACTTACTCCTATTCTGTTCGTCACGTCAGAGACGGGAGTAATTCACAAATCTAATAAATCTTTTCTTCATTTCCTTCATAACATCCATCAGTTCTTTCCCTAGCTTCTAAGCCACCTCCTCTCCTCTTTGCCCTTCTCTCACTGCTCTCCGCTTCAATTCTTGCTTCCACGTACACGGCCTTAGATTTATATTTAATATAATATATTATATATATATAACATTATATAATAATAATAATATATAAATATATATTATATATATTTATAATATATTATATATATAGTAATATATATATATATATATATAATATATATATATATATTATATATATAAAATTATTATATATTATATATATACTCATATATATATATTATATATATATATATATATATATATTAATTATACTATAGTATATATATATTATATTAATATATATAAATATATTATATATAATTATCACTATAATATATATATACTAATATATATTATATATATAATTATGTATAATAATATATATATATATATATATATATATATAGATGATAATAATATATAATTATATAATAAATATATCTATATATATAATAATAATATATATATCATATAATTATATATAATATATATATAATTATATATAATATTATACAAAATTGAATTCAAAATTACAACTATTCCCATAAAACTCCCATGATTAAAGGATGGACAATAATATTATTCTTATATAGCATTTAATCAAAGTAAAAACATCCGCAAACATCCGTCACATTTTTCCAAAAGAGGATGCGATGGCGGATGCGGAAAGTGCCGTTAGTGAGGATGCGGATGCGGAATCGCGGATGCGGATGCCGTGAGCGGATGTCAAGTTTAGGTGCGGATGTCCGCCAAATGCGGATAGCGGATGCCGGATGTCATGTCCATACCACTACTACTAATATATATACGTATATATATATATAAGCTATCTATATATATATAGGGTATCTATCTCATTTAATTTAAAGGGTTTGGGGTTAAAAATGCTGAGTCTCATATTAATGAGATACGTTGCAAATGTTGGTTTTCCTTTTGGATTATTGGGTAAATGGGGAGTTATCCTAATTGGGGCATGGGGTAAAATGGGAGTTACCCCTACAGGGGTATAGGGTAAATGGGGAATTACCCTTATTGGGGTAGAGAGTAAAAAGGGTGATTGCATCTTTTCAGAGGTTGACGTTAAAAAAGGGGGATTATCCTTTATTAATGGTGAGAAAATATAAAAATGGGGGAACATCCTTTTAAAGGGTGATTGGGTTAAAAGGTAGATCACCCCTTTGAGAGAGGATGGGGTAAAGATGTACACATCTTTCTAAGGGAGGTTACCCCTATTAAGCATTATGCTAAGGATCATAGGTTACTCCTACCTAAAGGGAGAGAAAATAAAACATGGGATATTATCCCTAATGAAAGGGTTAAAAAGAGATTGGGGGTTATCTCTTCAAAGAATAGGATTACCCCTTCAATAGAGAGATAATCCTTTAACATTTTAAAGGAAGATAGAGTAAAAAGAGATGAAATCATCCCTTCTAGCGGGTAGGGTTAAACACGGTAGGGGGTAACCCCCTACAAAGAAAAGGAATTATCCCTAAAAGAGGGGTTGGATTCCTCTCACCTACGTGGAGCAGAGCATTATTTTGCATGGGGATTAAGTGCCTAGATTTATTGGTCTACCACAAACAATAACTAATGTAAATTAAAATGAAAATTTCTCAATATAGATTACATACTCTCCTCCCTCCCTCTCCATCTAACTCTCCCTCTTCTCTCCCTGTAATCTTCTGTCTTCCCTTCTATTCTATTTATATATAGTTTTATTTAAAGTTTACCATAAGAGAATATATATATATATATATCATATATATATATATTAGTATATATAATAACTCATATAATATATAATATATATATATTATCATATAATATATTATATATATTTATAATATATAATATAATATATATATATATATAATATGTATAGCATTTGATATCAATATATATATATATATTAGACTCTTAATCATATAAGACTCCGACAGATTTGATTTTTTTATAAATACAAATAATTTTATATAATATATTATGTTGTAGATGTATATAATTGTGGACATTAGGATTTCATATTATTCATATAAATCCCCTATTCCTTACCATGTATATATATTAATTTATATATACCAATATGCCAAGTTTCATATTATGATCAACCCATAATAATGATTTTATTATAAATGTAATATTAAAAATAATATATTCTGCATTATATAATAAATATATATACTATATATATATATACTACCATTTGAATCTCTTCCCCCTCTCCCCAAATCCTCTTTATGAACCTTACTTTTTTTTCGCTTAAATTTGTCGGTTGTTTTAAATTTCCGAAAAAGGCCCATCTCCTCAACAAAGCTTCTATGGGTACAAAACAAATTGAAAAGATTATTCCCTTTTTCTTCCTTCTAAAAAACTCTTCAGAACTAAATTTTGTCCTTCTGGAACATAAATCTTACATTTTTTTTCTTATTCTCCTACTTTAACTAAGAACCTATTTTCATTTCTAGACTCGCGTGGTTGCACTTCGATAAACTTCTAAAAAAAAGCACGCCCAAAAAAACTCAGTTCCTGGGAACACAACCTCACATTTTTAAGTCATTTGTGTTTTTCTAAATAAGTCTTTTCCGAAATTAACTTCCTATATTTTTACTGTATACGGTCCATACATTTCTTATTTATAATTACTTTTATTTTTTTTTCTAGTGTTGTTTTTGGTAAGATTTTTACACTCGTATTATTATTTGCGATTATTATTTAATAAACTTATATTACCGTTCACATTATATTTTCTGGAGCCGTAATAATTTTAGAAACCCTATCTAGGCCCACTAAACCCCTTCAAACGGTCGTAATCTTATTATTTATTATTATATATTATATATTACTATTATTATTCTTATTATTATGTATATTATTTTATAGTATATTATTATTATAATTATTTATTATTATATTATTATTATTATTATTTATTATTTATAACTAGGGTAGTAAATGTTATTGCCATCTATTTTAATATTGTTTTATTAACTAGTAGTATCAATTTGCCAACCTTGAAACTTCATGTACAATCGTCTACTAAGCAGGACAAACTATCTAATATTTCTTATAAATAACGATTTACTAAGTACCATTTGTTAAAAACCTAATAAGATATAATTCCACTCTCTTTAAAGATTACGTGAGTTCTTGTATAAGGATTTTTTGCCTCTTAAATTGATATCAGGAAGAGTTTGACACGATCTATTATTATATAATTATTCTTATTTTATATTATATTTATTGAATTATTATTATTATTTAATTAATTATTATTATTATTATTATATTATTATATTATTTTATTATATTCTATATTTATTTTATATTTACATTTCTGGACTGGAAAGGTAACCTCACAAACATAAAAATTCAATTTAATATTAATACAATGTTACATGGTAATTTTATTCTATCAAATTCATTTATTTTTTATTTCTAAGTTAATATTAAATTTATATTAAAATAATTTATATTTTTATTTTTATTTTTATTTTTTATTTTTATTTTTATTTGTCTGCTTATTTAACTTTTATTTTCAGTTTTTATTTTTATATTATTTTAATTATTTAATATTTAAATTATTATTAATGTTCACCGGTGTTAGCTATTATTATTATTATTATTATTATTATTATTATTAATTATTATTATTATTATTAGTATTACAACATAATTATTGTGTTAGTGGTATGCAGGTTTTACTTTTCAAAAATTCTATACATTGTATATTGGTATGGCCCTTATTAAACAGGAAAATTTCTTATGATTTCTACTTGGGGTCTTGTAAGAGATCACGCATTTTTTTCCATTTTTTCTATTTTGCTTATTACATTCTTATTATTACATAATTTGGTTTATTTTGAGTAATATTATTCCTTCAGAAAGACTCTCTCTCTCTCCTCTCTCTTCTCTCCATCTTCTCTCTCTCCTCTTCTCTCTCTCTCATCTCTCTCTCTCTCTCTCTCTCTCTTCTCATCTTCTCTCTCTCCCTCTCTCGAAAGTCTAAAGGGATTACAAAGCCAACCAGGTGTGGTTGCAATATAATTATACAGTATATAATATATAGTATATATATAATATTATATATATATATATATAATTTATATATATATATATATATTATTATAATATATATATACTTAACTTCTTACGTACCTCTCCAGAAAGGATTGTCATCCTGTCAGTCACCCGCGAAGGGTCTCCTCAGATAACCCTTTCCTGGACCACTCTCTTCTCTTCAAAAACCCATATCTCATGTCTGCAGCTGGCACCAAATCTTTTTCTAGGAGAATCCTCACACCGATTCGGTCCATTCTTTTCTTTCTCCTTTTTCGCATCGTTTATTGAAGCCTTGACCAAGTGTGCCACTCCTCCCATCTTCTTTTTCGGCATCCCTGTCGGCGCATCCTCCATCCGACGCCCCGCCCCCACCATCTCAATCATCATCCCACATCCCACTCAGTATAATATATTATATTTCACGTCCTACATCTTCTTTCTCCTAGTAACATAAAACTTGTTTTCCTCGTACGATACGATTATCCTGTCATATACTCTGCTTCTTCATATATACACATAGATTCTCAAAAGAAGCTCTCATCTAATTTACCGCGCTTGATTCCTGCGCCTCCCCTCTCTTCCCTCGTAGAGTCCACCCACGTTTTCGGCTCGTAACAGCAGCGTCGTTTATATATATATATAGTATATACATATATTAAAATATTATATATATATATACTATATAATATATCTATAATATGATATATAAATATTTAATATATATAACTATATATACATATGCATATAATATCATATATAATAATACTATATTATAAATAATATTATTATATATATATATATAAATATATTATATATTATATATATATAATTATAATATAGATTATATATATTATCTATATATAATATATATTATATATATTATATATAATATAGTAAATATATAATATTTTTATGTATATATATTAGTATATATATATATATATTATATAAGTATTACTACTGTGTGTGTGTGTGTGTATGCTATGTGTTACTGTGTGTAGTGTGTGTATGGTTGTGTGCGTCGCATAGTGCATGGTATAATAAACATCGTAAGTGGTAAGCTTGTATGAATGCGTATGCGTATTAATTATTATTATTAATTAATTATTTATATATTATTATTATTATTTATTATTATATTATTAATTATTATTATTATTATTATTTATTATTATATTATTTATTATTATTATTATTATTATATCTTTTGGGTTTCTAAACGTGGGAGTTTATAAAATATATATATATATATATATAATATATATTTATATATAATATAGTATATATTTATATATATATATTAGTCATATATATAATATATATTATATATGATATAATATTATATACTTATGCTTGGGTTAGTTACAGACGGCATCAGATGAACGAACAGGATTCCCGCGCTTTGAGGAGCCTGTGCTCTCGCTAGATTGTACCCAATCAAGTTTGAGAAAAATTGTTCAAGAATGGTCTTTAATTATAATTGAAATTTAAATTTTTTAAACATGCCGCAAGGTTCTTTCAAAATTATAAACCATCGTTTTAGTTTTAATTTAAATATGGCGAACTTGTGTTTTTTTTATTTCTGTTGCTTTCTAGTCTAAATTGTAAATGGATTTTACTATATATATATATATATAGTATCTAGTATATATATCATATATATATAATATATTATATATATTAATATATATATATATAATATAATATTAATTATATATAATAATATATATTAAAAATATAATATATATATAATACAAGGCTTAATGGTATAGAGTTGTAAAAGACTTTGGCTGAGTTATAATGAGGCTGGTAAAAATTGGATTGTCTTACACAGACTTTGTAATCCTCTGTTGGCCGTGTTTAATGAGTTGTAGGAGGGTTAGGTTGTTTTTAATAAGAAGCGTTTAGAATTGGTGTATGTTATACGAGCTCGTAAAAATTGGGCTGTTATAGGCTGTAAGGGTTGGCGTTTATATAGCTACTAAGAGGGTGGTCTTTAAACATAGAGCTGGCCACGAGTTTTAGGGAGCCGTGTTATAATAGAGTTGCCAGAGACACTTTACTGTGTTACATAGAAACTGACACCAGAAGAGATGGTGTTAACTACTTGACTGTAAGTGTTTGTTCACTTAGAGACTTGGCCAAGGTGTATGGCTGTGCGATAAAGCTGTAAATGTGGCTTTGTCTACAGCTGTAGTAGTTTTTGGTTTGGCAAATTATAGGCTTGTAAGCATTGGTTGTGCTGTGTAACAGTACTGGAACTGCCGGTTTAGTACCTGGCAGTAAATTGCAATCATTTCAACAAACAATATCCAACAAGTGATAAGTTTAAGTGTCTGAACCGACCCTGGGAATTTCGCATGTTAAAAAACTTCTGGTTTAACAAGAAAATCAACTCGAACCAGAACACCACAATCCTTGTCTACAAGAGGAATAAAGTGGTTAATCCAAAATTTTAAAAGAATTATTTTAATTGGCAATGGGATAACAAAAAAAAACCCTTATATATATATATATTCGAGTTAGATGCTTTAATAGTACAAACATTTATTTTTTAATGAAGCAAATCGAAAACAATCTAATAAGTAATATTCATAACAATTCACAATATCTTTATCAAAATCTTCCGTAGTCAAATATAAATTATATTTTAAACAATTTTTCATTGTCCCTCCCACTTTCATTTTATCCCTCCTTCTCTTCCTACCTCCCTCTCTCTCCCTCCTTACCTCCCTCTTTTCTTCTTCCTCCTCCTCTCCCTCCCCATCATCGTGATCTCTTCGTTTTTATGATCGCCATTATGAGATTTTCTGTACCAGAACTTTTTATTATTTTGGTCAGGGAAATGTGGTGTATTTCTTCAAAGAATCTTTCAATGTTGGAGAGCATCGCAAAAAAAAAAATTATATTGCTTCATTAAAATGAAAACTCGTAGAGATGAGATAATAAAATTTGGCTTTTTTGGCAAGTTTCTCCTTAGTGGTCGACGTTTTATGTAGGATTTTAAGTGTGAAGTGTCTTCTTGTATTTTATTTTCCTGTGTTTTATTTACTCTTGGACAAAATATGATGTCATATTAAACAAAGGGAATTATAAGGACTTTGTGTTTTATTGTTTTTCTTTTAGATTTAGTTATTGCTAGTTTATTTCTTGCGATTAATTAAGTATAACTTTATAATGCAGTCACATAATATATTAAAGTCATTTTATATAAAAACTAGTTCTTCATGGTTTTGTTCTATTCCAGAAGTTCTTAAAATATGAGTCGCGACCCAAATTTAGGTTGCCGGGATGCCTGTGATGAGCCAAATTTGGTTCGCCGAGGAGTCTGAGATGGGTTGTGACCAAAATTTGGCCTATCTCAGGCACCCCGCTTGAGATGGGCAAAATTTGGGTGGCCGGGGAGCCTGAGAAAGGTCACGACCCAAATTTGGGTAGCCGGTTTGCCGGAGATAGACCAAATTTGGGTCGCCGGGGAGCCTGAGATAAATCGGGACTCAAATTTGGGTCGGCGGAGTGCCTGAGATGTGTCACGACCCAAATTTGGCTCACCAGGGCCGTCTGAGATGGCTCCCAATAGTTTCTCAGAAAAAATAGATAAAGTGTTTTGCCTTTTTAAATTTTTTATTTTAAATCTTTGTTTTTAACACCTTTAAAACACGAAAATTTTTCCATATTGAAATGTATTTTTTCTCATTTTTTATTTAGAAACGATTCGCACCTCACAGGAATTGACCTATGCTAGGAAGGGAGCTGCTCTTGGTAAATGCTACCTAGGATCTGACGACTCTGTTGCTGTACCGATTATGCCACGATAGCAATTAACAATTTACATTTAATTTTTAATTTCAAATTAAATCCATCATCGATAATGAAGTTAATCGTCTTCCTGATCTTGGGTCGTGTCCCCCCGCCCCCAAATAAAAAAGTTTAAAAAGCTCTACTCTATTAGGAGATCTCTTTAGGAAGTTGCATCCTTGAATCTTTAATAATAAGAATCGAAACTGGAACCCACACCACGCAAGCCTACCGATCTCCTGTTTGAGACATAGTAAATGGTGAGAAATACTAATAATATTTATAATTAATTGATTTACTTGAGAGTTTTTTCAAGTAATCGATTTTGTAAATAAAATATCGATAAGGTGAAAATGAATGAATATAGTGGTGGAAAAACAGGTCATTACAGAAATTGTATAAGCGACATACACACACGCACCCACATTCACGCGCGCACACGCGCATATATATATATTATATTTTTATATATATTTATTAGTATTTTATATATATTAGTTATTATATATTTATTATTAATTCCTACTAAATATTATATATATATATATATTATACACAACCTACTTATCACCCTCCCACTATATATCCGTTTTGCTGTAATTTTGGTACACTTCACATATATATATATACTATCACTTGGGCATAATATTGGTAGGGTAGGGGTAGTGTGATATACTTATATATATTGACCTATATATCATTATTTTATATTATATATGTATATTATTAATATCATATATATACTATATATGATATATATAATATCTATATATCGATGAGTATATATTTTATTATAATATTTATTTATTATTATAATTATTTATTATATATTTATTTATAGTTTATTATACCCCTACTCCCTCCTACTCTTTGGGGTTATCCCACCTATATACTAGCTATCCCTATACCTTTATTTTTATTATATATTTATATATATATATTATTATTATTATATTATTATTATATGTATATATGTTGGGAATAATTATTGTTTTTATGTAAACATTGTTATATATATTATTACAATATACATACATGACATTATTATATATATATTTATTATTAATATATTTATAAGAAACTATATTTTATTTGCGCTAGTAATACATCGTGTGGGAAATTTATATATATATATAATATAATGTGTTTTATATTGTCTATTATTTTGAAATATTATTTATATCTTTTCAAAAGACTTTGGAATTCAAATAAATATTTTGACAATACAATAGCCAGACTCAGTGATGGTCTCGGCATGCGCACGCGACCCATCATTATCTGGACGGGCTTAGAGTGTAAACCATTAAAGAATGTCTTTTTCTTCTCTTTTCGTTTTTATCTGAATTTTTTTTTTGAGTTTTTATGAGAGTAAAGAATTATTTTTTTAATACTGTCTAATAAATTTAATATAAACTGTGGAAGAAAAGAGATTTTGGCTTTGAAGAATAGGAACAGGCAAAATCCATTCATAACTTGACAAATGAAATTTCTTTTGCTTGACATATATACCATATAATACATATATAATTATAGTATATATAATATATATGGTATGGATAGATATAGTAATTACTAATTATATTATATTATATTATATATAATATTATATATGATATATACTATATAAAACATAATTTTATATATATTGCTTATATAATTAATATAATATTTATAATATATATATATATATAATATATTAATACTAATTATAATATATAATATAATATATATTTAATATATATATAATAATTATTTTATATATTATAATATTATACTATATATCCATATATATAATAACTATTTTTAATAATTCAAGCTTTCTTGGAACAAAATTGAAAAGCCTCATATATATTATATATATCATTTATACATTTATAATTATAATAGCATATTACTATATTTTTATACTAATAAATTAATTATATAAATATATTAAAATATATATACTAATACTTTATTATAAATATATTATTATCATATAAATTTTATTATATATATATATATATACTTATAATTATATTAACTATATATATATTTTATAATATAATTAATTATTATATATAATCTATAATATTATAATATTTTACTTTAAGTCTTTTATATATATATCTAGTATACATATAAATATTATTGATTCTATATTTGAAAATAATAAAACTCTTGAGTTATCTATATAATATAATATAATAATAACATATTAATATATAATAATATATACTATATTATATATAACTATATTTATTTAAATATTATAAGTATTATATTATATTTTATATGTACATTATAATATATATTTATACTATTATATAATAATTACTATAATTATATAATTATATTATAACTCTATATATATTTATATAATAATATTATTTAATTCAATATAATAATATAACATTTATTATATTATTATAAATATATAATATATCAACATTGATAATTAAATATTCTCCACTTGTAAGATATATCAATAAGATTATTAATTATATATTTATATAAGTATATCCATAAAATTTATATATAATAAAATATATTATATAATGTAAAAACAAAATGTTATTATAATAAATTATAATGATTATAACCTACATAATATTTTAATTATAAAATTAGTAATAATAATAGATATATTAAAAATTACATTACTTGACCCGATGTTATCTTTCCATAGACTTTTATTTTACCTTTATTAATAATGTAACCCATTTAATAGAGGCAGTTCTTCATTATTGACAAAATATAGAGCGAGTATTAATTACTAATTAATTCATAATTTTTAATGTTTATTTTAATTAATTATTAATAATTATTTATTAACAATTATTTATTATTCTTAATTATTTATTATTAATTTATTAAAATTTCTTTTATTTTAAAGATATAATAATTTACTGGAATTTATCATCACGGAAATAAATCATTTCACGTTATGATATTTGAAACAAATAAAAATTTTACTTTTTTTTTTTTTTTTATTTTAAATGAAAAATTTTATGAAAAAAAATTAAATTCAACAAAAATTTGAATATTTTCAAAAAATTTTTTTTTTTAATTCGAAAATTATTTAAATTTTTATGCAAATTTCTACAATAATTATACAAAACTATTTAAATATTTAAAATTTTATTCAAAATTGTAAAATATTATAAAATTTTTATACAAATTTAAAATGATAATAATGAATAATAAATAATACTAATACTACTAATAAAAAATAATAAATATTCAAAAAATTCAAAAATTCAAAAAAAAAATTCTAAAATAATTTTATTACTGAAATTAATTTTTAATAAATTCAATTTTTTTTTATGAAAACTTATTGTATTATAACTCTTATTTATCCAAAAATATATATTTTTTTCCATTTAATTCTTTAATGTTTATTATTACATTTATTTATATAGAAATAGGTCGGGATTGGGGTATATTTGAAATTATTTTGATCAATATATTTATAATTATAATATTATAATAATGAATAATAATTAATTAAAGATAATAATTAATAATAATAATAATAAAATAATAATTGGTTTTATTTATATAATAATAATAATAATACATAATAATAATAATAATAATAATACATAATAGGATATATAATCAATATTATAAAATATTTATAATATAATAATATATAATAATAATAATAATAATAATAATAATAATAATAATAATAATAATAATAATAATAATAATAATAATAATAATAATAATAATAATAATAATAATAATAATAATAATAATAATAATAATAATAAAAATAAAAAAATAATAATAATAATATAAAATTAAAAAAAAATTAAATAATAATAATGAATATAATAAAAATAATAAATATAATAATAATAATAATAATATTATAATAATAATAATAATAATAATAATAATAATAATAATAAAGAGGTAGATGTAGGTGCAGGTAAATTTGATACTGTATCCTTTGCTTTAGATTATTTCCATTTTATTTTCTGCTTCCACCACTTTTTTTTTTATCGTTAAAAAAAAAAAAAAAAAAAAAAAAAAAAAAAAAAAAAAAAAAAAAAAAAAAAGCAAAATTTAGTAAAACTAATTTTATAAGCAAAGTATCTTTTCGAGGAAAGTTTTTTGGCATTTTCCTTTTTTAAGGAAATTTCTACTTCACACATTGTATTCGCCCAGTTAGTTTTGATGGGTTTGACAAAACTTTTCTAACAACATTTTAGGAAAACTTTCCTTATCGTTGTTGTTTTTAGTAGATTGTGGCGGTTGCTGTGGTGTGCCTTGTTTTGTTGGTTCTTGTGCTGCAGGTTTTATTTCGGGAACGGGCGGCACGACGTTTGAAGGCTCAGAACCTGCCGGGCTTTGTTGTTGTTGTTGTTTGTTGTTGTTTGTTTTTGTTTGGTTGTTGTTTCGCTTGTCGTTGCTTGTTGTCTGTTAGATTGTTTGTTGATTAGTTGTTGTTGTTGTTTGCGTATATCTCACGTTTTTGGAATCTGTTGCAAATTTCTCTAATATTTTACTATTTCTTTTATTTTTAGCTTTCTATTTAAAAGTAAGCTTTAATTATTTTTGAATCAATAAATTTATGCCTTTTATTATTTTACATTAAATTTTAAATTAAAATTATCAATACCAGATCAGGTTAGGCTAAAAGTAAGTATTGATATTTGAAAACATAATTAATTCTTTTTTTTTTTTTTGAAATTAATATAAAATTTTTATCTTTTAAATGAAATGACATAGTGACATTACTGTAGTTCATCGGTAGAGAGACTGAGTTGCTAGGCAATGGGCCATTGTTTGATCCCCCATCCGGACCCTAGGTAGCAATTACCAAGAGTAATTTATCTCCTAGTAACGTTAACCATTTATTTATCCCTTTGTATCTTTAGTTTAATTCAAAAATTCAAAGATTTGTCTAACGAAACATGGGCTACCGGGCAGTTCGTGAAGCTCCGCCCACTTTTCCTCACGTCAAACTTCGCTTGAGAGTCAGTCGCATAGAAAATCATTGTTCGTAAATACGTATCGAACATAAAACGGAAGAAGACTTATTTTTCATGCAGACAAAACTTTTAAAGGAATACATTCTGGCTCTCAAAATTTACAATTCAACTCCTTTATAAATTCGTACTTTGTATTTCAAATTAAAGCTCGTGTGCTCTTAGCCAAAGTCATTTTCTATTGCTACCTTATTAGAAGGAAAATTTAGCCTCTCAAACAACACATTTACATTAATAAATTTCAGATTTTCGAGGGAGAGGCATGTATGTTGGCATAATAATAGTGCATAACCTATTAGGAGCTTTAAACTTCACCTCTATACCTTATATTAGTTCAACAACATAAAATTTACCTGAGATTCCTCTATTTCTTGGTATTTTTACCATTGTCTTTATTCTGAGTTAATTTATATCCTTCTTTATACAGTTCTGAAAGAAACTCTTGACATAAGCATAGTACTGCACAATCTGGACGACGACATTCCTATAAAGGGAGAAAGAAAAGTTTATTAGTTAATTAACTCTTGAACAAAATATTTCTGCCCTAGAAAAACAATGGTATAAGGACTAAACATTCTCCTTAGAACTTATGTTATTGTTCTGTGGCAGCGATATTTTTAAAGTCTATAACAAAGTCCTTGAAAGAATTTCTTTAAAAGTATTACAATATTGAATTTAGCCTCTTCGAATAAGGCCATTATGTGTAGTTAAATGTTTCGTAAACTTTTCGACAATTTTTGGAAATTAATCGATGAAACAAATTGTATTTTCTTTCGACAATCTTTTGCTTTTTTTTTAGTTTATTTTTTTTTTCTTCCTTTAGTTCTTTCCATTTCAAGAGAAAAAAAAGTCTCAATTACCCTAACGAAAAGAAATAGAATTTCTTCTCTTAGATTCGTGCTCTTAATAAAAACAAAGAAAAGAGAAGAAAGAATAATACAAAAAAAAAAGAAAAATAATAGAGATCAAACTCATTTCTATCCATCCTTTTATTATTTTTACTTTAACTTTTTTTTTTTTTTAACTTTTTAAACTTTTTTTATTTTTTTATTTTTTTTAAAAAAAAAAGCCCCCCAAAAATCTTTTTTTTCCTTTTTCTGAAACGCAAATAACACAAAATTAATCCATAACTTTAACGAGATAGAAAGGCTCTATTTACTTAATGTTTCCCATGATGGTGTTAGGCCTTATCTCTGATACAAAAACTTTCCTTTTCCCAAATTAGTTCTTCATTTTCTTTGTGTATATGCCTTTCATTATCTTAATTTTATGTTACATAAAAGCACACAGGTATTCTATTTTCGTTCGAGAAAACACTTACGCATATATTCATAATATATATATATATATATATATATATATATATAATATATATACTCTCACAATAATAATAATTATACATTATTTACGTACATTATTAATATACTATATATATTATATATAAAATATATATTAATATATATATATATATATATATATATATATATATATATATATATATATATATATATATATATATATATACTAATATATATATATATATATATATAGTATCATATATATGTATATATATAATTATATATATATATATACTATATATATATATATAAAATATATATACTATATATATTATATATATAATATATATATATATATATATCTATATATATATATATATATATATATATATATAAAATTTTATATATATATATTTTATTAATATATATATATAAATATTATTATATATATATTATAATATATATAACTATATATACTAATACTATATATACACATATATATAATGATAAATATATTATATTATACCAATATATAATACATAATCCCTAAAATTTTGATACTACCCCTCATTTTATTTTTTTTAATAATATATATATATGATATATAATATATATATAATATAGTCCCCCTACCTATATACCTACTAATACTACTCTACCAACTCTCGAAACTTCTAATATATCATGCTATATTTCTATAATATATATATATAATTATTTAATATATATTTAATATATATAACTATATATATAAATATAATATTCATTTATATATAAAAAACATCACTTATAATTATAAATAACCGGGTAATGCATACTATTAGATAAAATAATAATAAATAAATTATACATTAAATATAATATAAATATATATAGATTAATTTATATAATTTCATAACTTAAATAATAATATTAATATTAATTAACATATTAACAAATATAAATACATATTTAAATTATATATAATATGTACTTTTATTAATATAATATAATAATAATATTAATTATAAATAATTATACTATAATAATAAATATAAATAATAAATTACACAATGTATAAAAACAATATATAAATACTAAATGTATAATAATTTATAAATATTTTAATCATGTATAATCTACTATTTTATACTATATATTAATATTTTTATTCAGATACATTTCTAGTACTTATTATATAATGGGTTACTACATATATTATTATCTATTTTAATAAATTTATTATTATAAAATATATATTAATAATTATTTATATAATATTATTATTATATTATATTATATATATAAAACAATATTTTGTAATTTTATAATATATATATATTATTTTTAATATAATAATATATAATATTATACTATTATATATTTTAATAATATAATATATATATAACTATAATTCTATATTTATTATTATAAATATTCTAATGACGTTATCTATTGGATAAAATATCTTATACATTAACAAAATTTATATACATATTAATTTCTAGGCCTATAATGAATAAAATAAAAAGAAAAATAAATAGTTTAATAACTATCGATTTACAAATTAAATTAATATTTATATAAATATTATATATAACTATTATTGTTAATATATATTAATACTATATATATATATAATATATTATTTATTTGTATATATTTTGTATATAAATAATTTATAATTTGGCTTAAGCTAATTCATTTCTTGAAAGATTAATATATAAACTGCGTGAACGATTGATGTAGGTGTTAGATTAAGATAGATATGATAAGATGATACCGACTAGATAAGATACGATAGAATAGATAGTATAAGATACGATATGTTATTTTAGAATAACGATTTTTTATAATTTTGATAGATATATGATAGATCGATGAATGAAAAAATAGAATTGCCAGATAGATATTGATTAGATAGATAAAGACTAGCTAGATAGATAGATGATCAGCATATGATAGATAGATAAGATATATAGATAATAAAGACATACATCAACTTAACTATTTCATACGAAATTAAAGGAAAAATATTAAAGAGTGAAAGAGAAAGGATAATACTATTGAAAAGAGAGAGAGAGAGAGAGAGAGAGAAGAGAGAGAGAGAGAGAGGAAGAGTAGTACAGAGAAGCAGTAGAGAGAGAAAGACGCGCAGGCAGAAGCAGATGATAGCAAGACAGTTATGAGGAGACCGAAAGAGAGAGTTATGCAGAAACTGAGAAGAGCAAAGGTACTACATATTAATAAGAGAAGACGAATAACCTGTTATAAATACAAT
>JABUQX010124311.1:42500-50000 GCA_015478945.1 Trachelipus rathkii | reverse complement strand
AAAATTGTAACGTTTTACATACCCTAAAGCAGTAAATCAGTAAATCAAACCACCATCCAACGCCACCCTCCTGTCCATCCTTGATCTATTGATCTATTGATTCAGGTCACATTTCGAGTATCATTTTGGATAAACATAACATAAAAACAAATTCTTTATACAAAGATCAATCAATATATGTTGACGTAACAAAGTTTTCACATTAAAAAGCTAACATAGCATCATCTGAACTAAGAATATAATACACAACGACAAAACCAGACACTGCCTTAAACAAGAATAAACGGTTAACATTAACAAAGTTTCCATACTTAACACCAGTAAAATAACTAGCAATTCATACAAAGACGCAATCTCTATTCACACCTTTGTATCGCTGTCTCTAACATACATCAGCAGATTTTTATAATAACACGGTAATATTTAACAAAATTTACCGGCAACCTGTGTAATTATCATGCCAGAGTAAAGGAAAGTATACCGTAACAAGTTTTTCACATTAATAATAAAGCCAACATATTAACTAAGAATATAATAAACAATGACAAACCTGACACATCTTAAACATGAATAAATGGTGCCATTATTAACAAAGTTCCACACACTTAACAACAGGTAATCAACAAGTGGGAAGGCCTCAGCCCTTCGGGCTGAGGCCCAAAACCCCGCTTACACTCCCTTCGGGGTGATCCTCCTCTGTGGATTCACACCCTTCAAGGGGGCATCCCATTGGATTTTCGCTCTGGATGCGATGTGTTGCTTTAGATACTCTTGGTTAATGAAAGCTGTTTATTCGTAAGTTAGGTACGTTATGTTAAATATTACTATGACTGTGTTAAATTAACACTGATTTGTTAGAGGAATGATGAGTTTTGTAAGATATTACTGTGTTAACTGACGATGATGTGTTAGAAACGTGAGCCTAGGTTAAGTTTTTGTTGAGTAATGTTAGGTTTGCCTGAGAATTTTGCTAATGTCTACGTTTATTCATAGTTCAAATGATGTTATACTCGAAACGAGTGACACTTTGATGAAGATAGTGTCAATTCATAGTTCAAGATGCTGGTATCTTTGATAGATTGGTCACTTTTAAGTGATTTTGTTAGATAATACGTCTTTACCTGTTGCTGATATGCGGGAAAAGTGGGAACATATCGAGTATTGTATGACCTGTTAGCTACTTTACCTTTGATAAGTAGGGAATTTTTCAGGATGTTAGTGGATTATTCATACGCGAGGTATGTTAGGTTTTCATTTGTACATCATTATATTCTTAGTTCAGGTTATGATATGTTAGCTTTATTGATGCTAAAACTTTGTTGCGTAAGCATATATTCGTAGGTCAGTATATAAAGAACTTATTTTTATGTTATGTTTATCCAAAATGATACTCGAAATATGACTTGGATCAATAGTTCAATAGATCATAGGCGAATGGGTGGGTAGGGGACTGCTGGGATGGATGGTTTGATTTACTGATTTACTCATTTACTGCTTTAAAATCAGTAAACTATCGCTCTTTACTGTGATATTTTATTCAAAGAACTTATTTTTATAATATGTTTGGATAAAATTCTTTGGCTTCTTTATGTTATGTTTGGTTAAAACTTTGTCTTTGCAATTATTCGTTGGGGACTATGATATTTAGACGATGTTATGATGAATTTTTGTTAAATATTACGAAGTTGATGTAAAAAAATTCGGTACGTTAGCGTTATAATCGCTATTAGTATGGATGATTGCATTGTGCTGTGCCACCATTAAATATTACGATGTTAATGTAAATTAACATTGATATGTTAGAGATATGCTTGAAAAAAAGGGGGAATAGGTTACGTTTTTGTACGAAGTGTTAGGTACTTTACTGTTGTTAAGTGCGGAAGTTTGTTAATGTTAGTAGTTTATTCGTACGTATGGTGTGTTAGGTTTGTCGTTGTACATTATATTCTTAGTTTAGGGTTATGTTATGTTAGCTTTATTAATGTAAAAACTTTTGTTACGTTAGCATATATCTGTTGGTTAGTATATAAAAAATTTATTTTTGTGTTATGGTTTAGTCGAAATGATAATCAATAGATCAATGGATCAGTAGATCAATAGATTAAAAGGTCATATGGTGGGAGGGTGGGGAAGGATGGTTTGATTTACTGATTTACTGATTTACTGCTTTAAAATCTGTAAACTATTACAATTTACTATGATATTTTATTCAAAGACCTTATTTTTATGTTATGTTTGGATAAAACTTTAGTTATGTTTACAGTTATTCGTTAGCCTGTATGATAATTAGACGTGGTTATGATAAATTTTGTTAAATATTAATGTGTCAATGTAAAATTAACGTTATATTAGAGATATGCCTGGAAAAAGTATGAATAGGTTGCGTTTTGTATGCAATGCTAGTTACTATACTGGTGTTAAGTGTGGAACTTGTTAATGTTAACTGTTTATTAGTGCGTAATTTGTGCTAAGTTTGTCGTTGTACATTATTTTCTTTAGTTCATATGATGCAATGTTAGCTTTATTAATGTGAAACATTAAGTTATGTTAGCATATAATCCGCTGGTTAGTATATAAAGAACTCGTTTTTGTGCTATGTTTATCCGAAATGATACTCGAGATGCTACGTTAATCAATAGTGTTAATGTAAAATTAACAATGATATGTTAGAGATATGCTTGAAAAAGTGTAATAGGTTACGTTTTGTACGCTGTGCTAGGTACTTAAGTGTGTTATATGGAACTTTGTTAATGTTAGTAGTTTATTCGTGCGTAAGGTGTTAGGTTTCTGTGCATTATATTCTTAGTTCTGGTAGTGCTATGTTAGCTTTATTAATGTGGAAACAATGTTACGTTAGTATATATTCGTTGGTTAGTATATAAGAACTTATTTTTTTGTACTATGTTTATCCGAAATGGTACTGTTATGTGACCTGAATCATTAGATCGAAAAGATCAAAAGGTCATGGACGGGATGAGTAGGGAGGGGCGGGGATGGATGGTGGTTTGGTTTACTGATTTACTGATTTACTTGCTTTAAATTGGTTAACTATTACACTTTACTATGATGTTTTATTCAAAGAACTTATTTTTGCTATATGTTTGGATAAAACTTGTTATTTTTATGTTATGTTTGGAGAAAACACTTATTTATGTTATGTTTGGATAAAACTTTGTTATGTATGCAACTATTTGCTGGGGATTATGATATTTAGGTAAGGCTATGATAAATTTGTTAAATATTACTATGATAATGCAAAACTTTGAGTTTACGTTAGCTTTCTATAGTCGTTGGATCTGTAAGATAATCGGTCATAATAAGAGGATGCATTAAGCAAATGTTACTGTGTCTGTAAGATTAACGTTAATATGTTGGAGATATGTTTGATGAAAGAATAGGTTACGCTTTGCATGCATTGTTAGTTACTTTACTGGGTGTTATGTGGGATTTTGCTAATGTTATATTCGTGTGTAAGTTGTGTTAGGCTTGTCTTTGTACATTATTTTCCTTAGTTAATGTTACGCTATGTTAGCTTTATTGATGTTGAAACTTTATTAAAGTGTTAGAGTATATATTCGTTTGATCAGTGGGCGATAATCGGACAATGTTATTATACATTTTGCTAAATGTTATTGTGTCAGTGTAAGATTAACGTTAATATGTTAGAGATATGCTCGTGGAAAAAGTAAGAATAGGTTACGCTTTGCAGGCAATGTTAGTTACTTTACTGGTAAGTGTGAAACTTTGTTAATGTTAACAGTTTATTCGTGTGTAAGTTGTGTTAGGTTTGTCTTAGTACATTATTTTCTTAGTTCATGTTACGCCATGTTAGTTTTATTGATGTGGAAACTTTTTACGCTTGGAGTATATTCTGTTGATCAGTATAATTAACCAATGTTTTGTGATAAATTTTAGTTAAATGTTACTATGCCAGTGTAAGATTAACGTTAATATGTTAGAGATATGCTTGAAAAAGTAAGAATAGGTTACGTTTTGCATACCATGCTAGTTACTTTACTGGTGTTAAGTGTGGAACTTGTTAATGTTAACAGTTTATTCGTGGTGTGTAAGTTGTGTTAGGTTTTGTCTTTGTACATTATTTTTCTTAGTTCATGTTACTATGTTAGTTTTATTGATGTGAGAATTTTATTACGTTAGAGTATATTCGTTGATCAGTATGATAATCGGTCAAGGTTATGATATATTTTTTGCTAAATGTTACTGTATCAGTGTAAGATTAACGGTAATATGTTAGAGTTATGCTTGACAAAGTGTGAATAAGTTACGTTTTTGTATGCCTTGTTAGTTACTTTACTGTTGTTGTGTGGAACTTTGTTAATGTTAGCAGTTTATTCATGTTTAAGATGTGTCAGGTTTGTCATTGTATATTATATTCTTAGTTCTGGTAATGTTATGTTGGCTTTATTAATGTGAAAAGTTTGTTACGTTAGCATACTCTGTATGATAATTACACAAGGTTATGGTAAAATTTTGTTAAGGCCACTGTTATGCAAAATTAACATTGTTATGTTAGAGACATGCTTGATAAGGTGTTAATAGGGTACGTCTCTGTATGAATTGTTAGTTATTTTACTGGTGTTAAGTATGGAACTTTGTTAATGTTAACCGTTTATTCTTGTTTAAGGCGTGTCTGGTTTGTCGTTGTGGGTTATATTCTTAGTTCAGATGATGCTATGTTAGCTTTTTTAATGTGGAAACTTTGTTACGTCAACATATATTGATTGATCTTTGTATAAAGAACTTGTTTTTATGTTATGTTTATCCAAAATGATACTCGAAATATGACCTGAATCAATAGATCAATAGATTAATAGATCAAGGATGGACAGGAGGGTGGTGGGATGGTGGTTTGATTTACTGATTTACTGTTTAGGGTACGTAAAACGTTACAATTTTAGTAAAAAATTTGACTTGAATCAATAGATCAATAGATCACAACTGGACAGGAGGGTGGTTGGATGGTGGTTTGATTTACTGATTTACTGCTTTAGGGTATGTAAAACGTTACAATTTTAGTAAAAATTTTGACTTGAATCAATAGATCAATAGATCAATAGATCAATAGATCACAAACTGGACAGGAGGGTGGTTGGATGGTGGTTTGATTTACTGCTTTAGGGTATGTAAAACATGACAATTTTAGTAAAAAAATGACCTGAATCAATAGATCAATAGATCAATAGATCAATAGATCATGGGAGGGGTGGTTGGATGGGGGCTTGATTTAGTGATTTACTGTTTAGGGTATGTAAACACACAATTTTAGTAAAATATGACCTGAATCAATAGATCAATAGATCACTGACTAGACATGTGGGAGGGTAGGTTGGTGGTTTGATTTACTAATTTACTGTTTTAGGGTATGTAAAAACGTAAATTTGTAAGTTATAAACATAAAAAGAATAAGAAATTTTATTTATTTATTTATTTATTTATTTATTTATTTTTTATTTTTATTTTTTTTTTGATGGTTTTGAAACCATTATTTTCGAAATCTACAGACTCGATAACATATATAAAGACACCAACATTGTTGTTATACGAATGTTTATTAACTTGGCACCGCAGCAGCTCCAGCACCGGTGCCAGTACCAACTCTGAATCCTTCTCCTACTCCTCCTTCCTCATTCTTCTTCCTTCCTCATTCCTCCTTCTTCCTTTCTTCTTCTTTCCTCCTCCTTCCTCTGTTTTGCATTCCATGCATTTCTTCTTCTATTTTCAAGTGGGGACCCCCTCCGGGGGGTCTCTGGACTCTGGATCCGAATCCGACTCTGACTCCGACTCCGACTCCGACTCCGAATCCAAATCCTTTCTCCAAGTTTCAGTCTTCTACGATTACTTTAATTTTTAGAGGGGGCAGCGTCCTTACGGGGGGACGCAGAGGGACGTAATCTCGTCTCCGACGAGATTACGTCATCATATAGCTCACATCCAAATTTTAGCCCGATACGTTAAGCCTAACATGGTTTTCAGGACGAATTTGACCTTGGCGCTAAGGGGGCAACACCCCCTTAGGGATGACCTACGGTCACCAAAACTCGCCTGTGATCAGTTTAACACCTACATAGATTATATTCCAAGTTTGAAAGCGATACCTCTATGTCTTCCTATCGAAAAAGGTGCAGGCTACGAACCTGCTACATCACTACTTACAACCACTAACCGGAGGATATTTAAGATTGGAAGACGAAAGGACTAGAATAGTCGCACAGGACCAGATTCTAAAAACAAACTGGTTTAGGAAAAAATATATAAAAGGAAAAATCACAGTAAAAGAGTAAAGAGAGAGAGAGAGAGAGAGAGAGAGAGAGAGAGAGAGAGAGAGAGAGAGAGAGAGAGAGAGAGAGAGAGAGAGAGAGAGAGAGAGAGAGAGAGAGAGAGAGAGAGAGAGAGAGAGAGAGAGAGAGAGAGAGAGAGAGAGAGAATTGAGACAGTAAGACATATTTTAACAGGATGTGAAACACTAATTCGAATGCGTATAAACACAGATAGATATAATATAAAATGTAACATGAATCACTTGAAATTTCAAATAGAATGAACTTTCAAATAGAAATGGATAAATATTGTTGTCGCAAACTTGAAGCAATTGTGAAAAATAAGGAAACCATGATCCTATATGATCATATGATATCAACATCAATACCCATCCCACAAATTGTCCAGATACAGTGGTAAATGGAAATAAGTACATAATCATAGAGATTGGAATAAGTAGTGATATCAGAGTAACACTATATAAACGGGAAAAGGAAATAAAGTATGTAAGAATGAAGTATGATATAAGAAGAATGTGAGCCTAGAGAATATCGAAATTATACCGGTAGTTATTGGATCAACGGGAGTAGTAATGAAAAATATGATTACATATGCAAAAAAGGATACCTAATATGGTTAAGGATATGGTCATGGAAGTGATAAGATAGAGCCTAGCAATTCTCAGACTGGTGCTAGAGTCCCTGAAAATCTTTTATACCATAGGTCTAAGGTTTTAACCTGGATAAAGAATAAAAATCTTTAAACGGAGAGGGGAATATATATATATATATATGTATATATATATATATATAGTATATATATATATATACATATATATATATATATATATATATATATATATATATATATATATATATATATATATATATATATATATTTGATTTAGTTATATCTCTATAGCATATATATATATATATATATATATATATATATATGTGTGTGTGTGTGTGTGTGTGTGTGTGTGTGTGTGTGTGTGTGTGTGTGCGTGTATGTGTATGTGTGTGTATGGCGGGGAGAATAATTATTATGAATGGGGGTGAGATTGTGATTGACTAGATATGGAAGTTGTGTAACAAAGCGTTTCTGGAGGAGAGCTGTGATAGAACCTTTGTATAAGGGTAAGGGTGATAAGGGGAACTGTAGAATTGTTGAACCTTCAGGGGAATTAGATATATATTGGTATTTTGCTTTCGAAGTGGT